>VWPW01014657.1:110599-162978 GCA_013389825.1 Crypturellus undulatus
AAATGAAAAAAAGAAAAAAACAGAAAACAAAAGAAGAAAAAAAAAAAAAAAAAGAAAGAAAGAAAGAAAGGAAGGAAGGAAGGAAGGAAGGAAGGAAAGAAAGAAAGAAAGAAAGAAAGAAAGAAAGAAAGAAAGAAAGAAAGGTAATAAGGAAACACTGTGGTAAAACAAAATGGTGGTTACAGTGGACATGCATGCAAAGCCTGTGCCCTTGCCTAAGGCTTAGGACCAAAGTTGCACTCTCCCAACGCGTGGGTGTTTGCAGCCCTTTCCCCTGCCCCGGCTGCTGCTGGTGCCCTCCCTGTGATCTGCTTTTGCTGCCCAATGGCCTTGCTGTCCCCTCCACCATGGCTCCCAGGGACTCTGACAGCGCAGGGACTGGGGCAGCAAAGAGCATTCACTTCCTCAGCCTGGCACATAGGTCCTCAGGTGCTCTTCCTCGTCACAGGGGCTGCGGGGAGCTGGATGCAGCGGGGGAGCTGGATGCAGCTGGCAAGGGCTTCTCACTAACATAGTAAAGCTCAAAATGTGAAGCCAGAAGGAAAATCTGTAGCTGCTTGAGCAAATTGTCCTGAGGTTGATGTTAAAGGGGTGAAGGTAGGTTGTTTCCTTTCTCTTCTTTCCCCACCCACCTCCTCTCTTCCCAACTCCCTGCTGCCTGTGTTGCCCCACATCAAAAAAGGAAAAAAAAAAAAGAAAGAAAGAAAAAAAAAAAAGGTGTTCAGTGCTGTGGGATCCTCCTGCTAGGAGGAAGTGGTAGCATGTTCTGGGTGTGCTAAAGTTCAGGTTTGTTTGGGGTTGGGTTTTCCCCTACTCTGCCTGCTCTGAATTCATCATTTCCTTGCAAGTGTTAAATTTTGACTAGCTTTAGCATAATGGCTTGGGACAGGAAAAAGCTTGTTTGGAGGCTGCTTGAGTCTGGATGCTGTGCAGTGTGTGGGAGGTGTGCCTCAGCTATTTTTCTGGTGAATATATGAGGAAAGGCAGGGAGAGTGGGAAGAGCTCAGTCTCTGCTTATTTTTGTGCTAGCAAACAGTGTAGCTCTGGCAGAGGAGTCACATTTAAAATGTTGAGCTGACATGTTAAATCCAGGGGCAATTCCTGACAGCATTTTCCCTGTTAGAAATATCCCAGGTTCTCAGAACATGGACTGATTTTTTTTTTGCCCAGAAAATAGTTCATACCAATGAAATAAAAAGCAGAAAAAAGAAAGAACATGTAGGATAATTACAAAAGTTACTGGGGTTTCCGAGTCATTTTTTTCTGGGGGGCTGGTAGACCTGAAGTGAGCTCTGTTTAGTTTAACATGGTGGCTGTTGCAGGGACCCATCTCCTGCATGACAGCCCACCTGTACTTTGCTAGTCTCTTTGAGAAGCTTTTTGTAAAAATCACTTCATGTGGCTGTTCAGCTCTCTGAACACTGCACAACGACTACTGGTTGAAATTGTTGGGTCAACTGGACCATGTATGTACAGATCCATGCATCATCCCAGAAGTCAGCAAGGCGTTTGCTTGCACATCCAAGGAAGCATCGCTTCGAACATAACTGCAATGTGATTATCTCCGTGGCCTCTCTCTCCTTTTATGTTGTGTGCAGGAGATAGGTCCTTGCTGGCTCAACCACAAAAGTCCAGACTGAGTGTTTCAGAGGCTCAGTAAGTTTAACAGTTGCACCCCTATTTTTTTTTTTTTTTGGTTTGGCTGTGGCTTGTTTTGTTTTTTGGTAGTGGTAATAAAATACTAGCTGAGGTAGCTATGCCTCTGTGGAGGCAACTTCCTAGTGCCCCTTGGCTCCCCTTGACTCTTATTCCGCACTTCCAACTGATGGTATCTGCCAGATACAACCTAGTCTCGTTGCCAGCTGACTGTGTGATCTCTCTGTCCAATTGCTTTATGGTGATAAATTGCTGTATCTGCTGCTAGCTACATACAGCAGGTCAGTGTTGTCTTTGCCTGGTTTGCGACCGCTGCTCTCCTAAGAGCACACCTGGAGAGAGGGAATTGAAAAGGGCTGCAGGAACATCCACAGGCCAAGTAAAACAACAGTGGGGGGAAAAACTGGAGGTGGTTTTTCATCCTCAGCAATACCTTGGTTCAGCTGAGGGCACAGCAAAGCTGGGCAAATGCAGATGAACTGCCAGGCTTCAAAATTAGCCCACCTCATCCATCCCTATTTCTTCACGTTGAAGGGAGATTTGAAATCCTCCATGAAGAAAAATTATTATCACTGAGTCACTCCAATAGCTGTGAGGCTGGCAGCCTGCCCTGCCAGCCTGCTACACAACTGGTGCGCTAATGTTTGGATTTTAGTGGTGGGTAATGAATGTCAGCCTGTCCTGCCTGCATGCGCCGCTGAGCTGTGCTTATGGTCGCTCTTGGCAGCACCAAATGATTAAACAGATAAAACCATCAGTCTTTTTATTTCCAAACATTAACCTAACTGCTAATAAAGCACAAGCCATGTCATCCTCATGGACTCTCCCGAGCTGAGTCACACCGAAAACAAGATCTGCGCACTGGAAAAAGCCTCGTGCGTCTTTCCTGAGCGGCAAGGCAGCGCTCCTTACGTGAGGAGACCTTGCCCAAGAGAGCGCTGCCCTGGGGGTTAGCCCAGAGCTGGGCAGGCTGCGGAATGCACCTGGTTCTGCCCCGGCCCTGTCCTGCTCTCCTTGTGGCCATCAGCCCAAAACGCTTCTCGGCAGGATTCCTTAAGCCCCAAGGTGGAGGTAATGGAGCCCTTCTCCCTCTCAGCGGGTTTCGCCCTGTGTGACTGAACAGATTTTTCCCCAAACGTCTCCAAACAAAACTTGAAGGGTTTTGCAAATTCATTATGTCACGGAGGAATCTGTTTAATCAACTGCCTATCCCTGGAGGCATTTTACACTTAATGAGAGACTTGATGGAAGGAACCAGAATTGCTTTATACATGTTTAGCCTCAAAACCCCCATACGATGCATTACTGAATGTGCTGTAATTTAGAGGCGCAAACTGAGATGCTGAGCACCACATTATCCGCACAGAGTCAGTGACAGCGTCAAGAAGCAAAACCTTGAGCTCTCTACTGAGTCGCCCCTTTCCTTGGCATTAGCCTGACAAATAGCAGAAGTCACCGTGTTACCAGGAGCCTCATACGTACGCCCGGTACAACTTGACAAGTGCTTTTACTCCTCAGTGCAGCTTCCCACTTTCATAATAAGGCGTATTCTAGTTTAGCTTGCTCATATGTGAGGGTGTCTTATAGTTGAAAAAGTAGACAAATGTGAAATGTTGCATGTATGTCAGAAGAGCGTCAGGAACTTCGTGAACTAAATAAATAGTAGGACCATAAAGCTGGAATATGAAATAGTTTCCTTTTTAGGTTTAAAACACATTATAATATCTTTACATCTCTTAATTTATAAAGGAAGGACATTAATTTGCTTTCTTTGCAAGTTTGCTCTGACCTCCCTTGTTATTTCTAATCCTTTTAATTAACTTTTAATCCACTTTAATAGTATGATAGTTCAGGCTGATATAGCAGCTTTTCCAGCACCTAACTATGTTACAGGTGCAGGGTCCTTGTAAAACTCTCTATGGACTTGTACGCAATGTTATGTCCTTGGACAGGTGCAAAGCGTTTTATTACTGCATAGAAATTCCCTTTTGAGGCTTTAGTTAGCCTTGTAAAGTGTTGAGTGGTTTTTGTTTGTTTGTTTGGTTGGTTTGTTTTTCTGCCAGGGCAGGGGGAAGTGGGATGTAAAGATGAAATTATTTGGGACTGTATTTTTCTGCAGAGTAATTGCTGTGTTAGAAACAGACGAAGTTTTTCTATAGAGCAATGGATCCAAGCACTTGCCAGAAGTACAAACATGGGAGCTTTTTGTTTGTTTGTTTGTTTTCCCCGTCTGGCTACTGGTCCTCTCAGGCAACAGCAGTGGCAGCTCACCACAGGGACGGGATTTTTGTGATAGTGTCCTCCTGGGCCCTTCGGGCTGCAGTAAGATCAACGTGGTCTCCTCTGAATCCTTTCAAATGATGTAAACCTTTGTATTCACTGGCTACTTTTAGAACAACTCTAGACTCCAGCAGTCCTAGACCTGGTTTGCCCTATATTATGAAGGCACTGTCCAAAATTAACCCCCAAATCGCATTTATTGAAAGTGGACGGATCAAATGAATTCCTTCCGTAGGACAGTGTAGCATTAATGATACAACAATGATCCTTTCCTTGTGGAATTGTATTTAAAACTAATAGCTTATTGCTGATTTATGCACTTCTATTTAATTGCTCATGTCATGGAAATAGTTGTTTAGATTTTAGATGTTTAAATGACTAAAATACACGGTTTGAATGTGTTAACTTAGCTCATATATAGCTTTGGATAAAAAAATAGCATTTTCTCACAAAGATAAGATGTAGCGGATGATAAAATAGATGTGCATTTATAATATCACATTTATTTTACTTTCAGCTGCTATTATTGATATTCTTTGTAATGCATATATATGAGGGTTTTTCTAATAAAAATAATAGGTTTGTGATAGTGCTGCTCGCTGCCAATCTGTAGTACATTATTTAGAGCTTATTTAGGTGCAATTCATATCTTTCTCACTCTTTTGTTGAAGATTAAAAAGACTAAAGGGAAACACAATTTAGCATGGAATCGATTTTACTTCAGCTGGTCTTCCATGAAATCGCATTACAGCATTAAAGAATTGCATTGTCATATCTTGCTGTGAAGTTGCATTATGCTCTGTAGCCTTTGCACATTTAATCTTTCAGTAATGCACACTTAATTGTTCAGTAAATGGCACAACATGTGAAGAAATAATACCTAAGAGGTGATTTATGCCCCTTCAGACAGAAACACTGAGAACTGGATCGCATGCCTCTGTTTATTCATACTGGAACAGAAGTGGTCATAGGACTTGAACTCTCCTAAAACACACTGAAAATATGGACGAGCTTGAAATCATAAGTACGTCAGGTGTCAATAAAGCACAAGTCAACCCTGTGCTTGAAGCATGACGCACGCAGTGTACGTTAACACCCACGTGCGATGGAGGGGAGGCTCTCTGAAACCCTTGGGCTCATCTACCCCATGCAGGTTAAGCACTGAGGTGGTCAGTGAAGCCCAGCATGGTTGTGGTGTGTTCACCATAGAAAACCAAAGGGTTGCACGCGCTTCAGCATACCAGAAGTAAGTTCTTTCAGCTGTTGCAGTTTCAACCATGAGTCTACCTGGACTAGAGAAGCCAAGCACTGACACACAGTTTTCCAGAAGGAGAATGGAAGTTGTGAAGAGGAAACTTTACTAGAAACAGTTTTTAACAGACAGTTTACTGCAACAGAAAGGATGCTTCTAGTCCAATTCCAAACTTTGGCAAACCAGACTTTAAGTTTCCCCAAATTCAGCAACATGTTGCAAAGATCAAATCAAAACACAGAGTATATGGACTATGTGGCCTATTATATTTAAATCTTGCATACCTGCTCTCTACATTGAAGGATAAAGGGTTTAGATCTTCTGGGTCAATGTGCTATGTGGAGTGGCAAGCAGTTCAGTCCATTCATCCTCCAGTAGCCTCCTGAAATAGCCAAAAAAACAAAATCCATGTCTCCACCATGTTCCCTGGGGGCACAGGGTTTGTTTGGTTGGTTGGTTTTTTGTAGTTCAAAAATCACGGTATGTATTTTTTCCTGCAATTCTACCGCACCCATTTCTCTTGAATTTTCCCCAAGGTAGTTAATTTGAAAACAAACATATTTTTAACAAAAGGAAATTAGGAGATAAATGTATTGAAAATAGGACTGTTTTCTTTTGTTATAAGCAAAACAGGCTCCATTGTGCCCTAGACAGTTCACAGGATCAAAGCTTTCATGTTGGTACATATGAGCACTTGGCTTTTGTTGCACTTTGACCAGACATTTCTTCTAGGTTTATTTGATTTTTTTCCCCTTCTGTTCTGCTTTCCTCCTAAACAGATACCTTCTGTCTCTCACATTTTTCTCAGGTTATGAAGAAAATAAACACATGGCTATGGGCCAGATGGGAATATCCTCAGACTGGATGAAATACTGTCCCTGAAGGTCACTACTTAAAAAAGGATAAAGTCAATGATAGCCTAAGACATCCAACTTTCTAAATGGTAGGTTCCTCATACTGTATAGTTTAACTATCTGTAACACAAGTCTCAGTTCATTCACAAGTTCAAAATTTGTCTGCCAACAACACAGCTTGTGTGCCTGGGGCTAAGCTCTGGAGATGTCTGAATGGAAAAGTCCAAGAGGGCTCAGTACCTTAAGGTGTGTCCAAGCTCTTGTTTAGGTGGCCTGGATGGACAGTCACTACAGCAAGCCCTGCTCATCTTTCATAGACCATTGTCGGCCCAAAGCCAAGATACTGCAAGGTACACACTTGAGCTAAAAGCTTGCAGCATAGAAGGAAAGTTGGATGAGCTGGTCACGGAACTTGCTGTGCTTTTCACCAGACAGTACTTTTGATCATAATAGGGTATAAAAAAAAAAAAAAAACAGTGCTGAAACCAATTGTTTTTTCGGGTCCCATTGTCTCTTATGTGAAAGGCTCTCAATGAAGCCCATTGAGAGTCCTTTATGTAGCTGTTTTTGTTGATGGATTTACTCAGGTTCAACATTCTCCTATTCTAAGTTAACAAGATGTGAGATTGTGAAGGATCTCTTGCTTAACGGGACTCGGGCACACAACTGCATTGTACTGATATTAGTGTGGAAAATGAAAGTGGAGAATCATCTGCAAAAACACAGACATTAAAAGGTCTGAAGAAATATCTGGGAACTGCTGGCAGTAGAGTTTGGGAAGGAAAGCACAGGGTGTTATGCCATTCTGTACATGGTCATCTGTTGTATGAGCTACAACTTCCCTGGACCTTAGCAAAGTCTCCTCTGAATTCTAAAATCCTCTAAGTAATCTGAGCCATTTGCCACAGCTGAACAGACTCAAGGTCTCTTAAGTAAATTGGAAATACCTATAGTTCCACAGGAAATTAGGGAACTGTTAGGTAGTCCCATAGCAGAGAAAGAAATAAAAAGGAGTCATAAAACCTCTGGTCTCTGGGAAAGCTCTGGGTGAAGATGACTTTCTAATAGAATTTTCTAAACTTTTTCAGATTCACTTGGCTCCTGTCACATGGAAAAACTTTTGAAAGGCCAAAGAAAAAGGGTTCCATTTCAGCATTAATCGCAGTGTTGGGCTTTCTTAAGTCACTCTTAGCGAACAGCTCAATGATGCACCATTTGCAATAATTAAATTATAGGGTAATTCTTTTGACTAATGTGGCTCAGAAGACCTAGGTTAAAATAGCATCAAGAAAATGTCTAACAGCACATTCGCATATATGGCGAATAATTTAGCACATATCTTGAGGCTCACGTTAATCAAAATCTGCTACAGAGTCTATAGGCCTGTTATTATAATTTGCTTTTTTTTTTTTTTAATTCTCTGAAGTAATCAGAAAATCAACCAGCTCAACATCCCTAAAGAGAACTGCTTCCCACCCACTAGCAGTGGCTGACTTCACTGTTGACATAAAAAACATGAAGTCCTCGGTCTAGTATTTTGCCATGTAATTGTATCCTTAATTTTGGCCTTGTTGAAAGCCTGCTGGAAAACCAGGCTTCTGTGTCCTCATTAGAAGTAATTCATATGTAAATCATTTAAGATTTTTTTTTGTAACTTAAAGAAAGAAAATATCTCTGTGACTCGAACACTGTGCAGCCTCCCGCTCCTCTAATGGTTCCAATGTGGCTGTGACTTTTGGCAAACCTGATGAGGAGGGAGAGGGTTTCTGGCCATGCTGTTGCTGTTGTTGCATTAGCAGCTGGAGAAAGCATCTGTCAAGAATTTATCTTTTGCCACCATGGTCTAATCTGACTGAAAAGATACAGAGATGTTACTACACTACTTTTTACTTTTCTTTGTCCATGGAAGGTGCCTCTCTCTTTAATCAGTAATAGCCATCTAGTATTAACTTTAGTGCATATTGGAAGGGTTTTTTTCCCTTTTTCCTACAAAAATATGCTGGAGTGGCAGCTGAGTAATAGTGGAATGGCATCCTAGAGTTAAAATAAAATAGCTTTGAAAATACATTAAATAAACAACAATCAAATAAGTTGTCTGGTCAATAAAATTGAGAGAGAAGCCTCTGAAGTAATAGTCAAGTGCTTGTGTAAGAGTCCAGCTTTGATAAAGTTTGGGAATTCATTTCTTTTGAGCATTTCTGGAGTTTGAAATAGAATTATTATAAGTATGCTATTGAAAGTGTTGACAGCAATTTGAAGGTGTAAAGGAATATCAGTTCTTTCTTATGATTTCTATGCTTTTGAGTCGGATGAGCTGTGTCCTTTCACACCCTTAACTGTTCCTAAAATAAAACATAACTGAGGTATTTTTCTCTAAGAAAGCTGAATCTTTCTTACGTGCAAAAAAAAAAAATCGAACTAATGCTCAAAATGTTCAGAGCTTTCCTTCGTCACTTACTTATTGTAGGTTCAAAATATGTGAAGAGGAAGATGAGGTAGCGGATATGAAATTCAAGTTGGACAAAAACTGTCAAATCTGTTTTCAAGTTGCTTTTGTTGTATAAGGAATTTTACAGGGAAGAACAGGAATAAGGGTGGAATTCAGTGATCTGTGAGGCAGGTAAGCTTTTATTGTCCATGAACTGCCCAGTTTGTTGCAGCACAAATCTTATAGCTGTTAGAAATCTGACCTTGTGCCCAGAAAATGTGTAAAGTCACAGCTGGCTCTGTCTAGGTTAGAAACCTGCTTTAAAGCCTATGTCAAAAACTTTATTTTGGGAGAGTATTCAGCTTTAAAGATGAATAGAGCTGTACCTTCCAAATGTCATCTGTCAGTGTAACAAATGGCAGCATCTTTATGCCAGATTGCTGTTTCATTGTGCTCCTGTGGATTATTCTTTCTTGGTAACTGACATTACTGTAATTGGGCCGGCACAGGTAGAGGGATAGGTTTACAAGAGGATTATAGATTTTGCCTACAAGGAAGATGATCTGCAGAAACTAACTGAATAAACTTTCAGACAGTGCAATGCAATGGATGAATACTAAAGAAATAACCAGCACGCGGATTACAGTAAAGAGGAGGTAAGGATGGGTCTGAGTGCATCTACTTCACCAACCTCCAACCCACGTATAATGCAATGCTCTAACTGCCCTCTGGTGCACAAGAGAGCAACAACATTGCAAGGACTACATAAATGCAGGGCTCCCTGGCAGGATAAAGATATTTGAATATTAGAAGCTGCACTTCACAGATACAGTTTTGAATGATTCATTCAGAATGTAGTAGCTCCCAGTATAACTGCTGCAAAACATGGCTGGGAATAAGCTGCACAGAACAACAAAAAGAATTTCTTACAAGAAAGCAGGTTATTTTCTGTCTGCAGGCACAGGTCCAGACTGGCCACTACAAAAGCCGGGGGTTTCCTTGCCTGTTAACCTCAATTTTGTGGGTAAAGCCAGAGCACAAGCAGGGAGCTGGGTAATTTTGTTCTGATGCCAGACTGATTTCATTTCCTTGTCCTACAAGATTCATGAAGTTACATGTCATAGGTAACACACACGGTTGTCTACCCATCCAAAAAGAGCCTCACTGCCAATCTGCTCCCCCGGGGAGTCCCAGGGTTTGTTGTTGTTGTTTTAAAGAGAAGTAAGATTTGCAGAGAGGTGGTGAATATATGGATATGCTTATTTATGTTATTTTGATTAGGTGAGTGGAAAAAGCTGGTAAGGGTTTGAATTCAGTGTTTGCACAGCTGACTGTTTAAAAGCTTGCTTTTTTTTTTCCCCAACTGTATCCTTTGGCTTAGTAAAAGATACTGCCTCTCCCTACAAATCTAGTTTCTCTTGCTCAATATGGCTGCACTGATAATGGCAGTTGTTTATAACCTCACAAATTAATGAAACGTTAATGGCTGCCTCTCGGACTGTAAAGGAGAATGGAGGAATCGGAGTGATAGGAAGCACCAACTTTTATTCTGCTGTCTCTTTTTGCATAGAGAAACCATGAAGACTAGAAAAGCAAAACCATTCTCCATATGGAAATGTGAAATCCCCGAGGCCACAAAAATCAGCGGCCAAACAGTTCCTCCCATCTGACTTAATTTCTTAACTTCAGCAACCGTCCCAGCTTTATCGAGGACACCAGCAGCCCCCAAGAGTGCCCCACAGCACCAGCGCTGTCCTAGCTGGGGTCACCGAGCTGCTCTGCAGCAGGAAACAGAGAGGAGCCCAAGTCCCTCCTCCCATCCCTGGGCTACACAGACGGTAGCCTCCTCCGAGAGGGGCAGGATTAATTTTACCACTTCAATCATTCAGGTCTATGGAGTCCTTTATTTTAATTTATCCTTCCTTTTTTTTTTTTTTTTTCATCACTCAGATTTTTTGGAAGACAAAACCTCATGGAAGGCATCTCTATGGAAACACAGGCTCACTTGTACTCGCCTGCCAAGTGACTACCTAACTGAAGTTTTACATCCCTTTGGATCACTGTTGGCCATCTGCTATCCTGAAAACTTCTTTGAATTCTTTATATCTCTGAAAAGTTCATTTTTAGAAAGGAGGGAGGAGGCAAGGGGAGAATCCAGCATTCTTGGCTAACACAAAGCTATTGTGGAAAAGATAAACTCAGTTTGGGGCAGTCCCTTAAAGAGACAAAGCTCCATGCTCTGTGAGGTCATTTCAAAGAAAATACCCCATTTCTAGATACACTTTAATGATAAGAGGGTATATTGGCAGCCCGAAGGCAAAACAAATAAACAGCTATTTCTAGTACTCTGGCACTAATTGTCTTCCTTTCCCCTTCTCTCATTTGGTGTCAAATGCATTTTCTTCTAAAATGTAACAGTTACTGCCTACACTAGAGTTGTTGGCTGCAGGCTCCCCAGTCTTGCTCCAAATAAAGCACAGAAATAGATTTCCTGCCAAGCACCAGGGAAGTTTGAAGACTTCATTTTTTAAAAACATAATCTTTTTATCAGTGCCATAAGCCTGCCAAAGGTAATTATGGGCCGTGGCACATTTACATTAACGCAAAGGACCTACAGACATTTTAAAAGCTTAATGGCGAAACTCCATAAATGTACGT
Organism: Crypturellus undulatus; assembly: GCA_013389825.1. NCBI lineage: Eukaryota > Metazoa > Chordata > Aves > Tinamiformes > Tinamidae > Crypturellus > Crypturellus undulatus. The sequence goes on from VWPW01014657.1 coordinate 121,728, forward strand.
ATTGAAAAATAAATTAATTAAATTAAACTGTCATGTAAAGATATCACTTAATTTCAAAGAACGGAAGGTGCTTTTAATGGCCGTGGAATGGATCAGTGAGCATTTCAAAACTCAAGGTTATAATTTAAATTCAGGCTCTCCTCTCGTGTGCCAGTCACAAGACATTTATTATAGCCTTGGATTGTCGGTTGCAATCTGTTTAGCAGAGACAAAGCCATGCTGTTTGCTTCCTTGCCCTCCTAGCTGGTTCAATATATTTTGATGTCAGATTCTATTGACAAGCAAACCAAATACTGAAATAAAATTATGTCTGTCTGTGATGAACTGGCAAAAATGCAGTCCAAGGTAAATGTTATGCTCAAGTCTAGCTATTTATCAAGTAGCAAAGGAAAAGCATTTAAGCTTCTTTAAATACATTTGGATATATTTACTGCTGCTCTTGAGGCCTGCTACATGGCAATACAGATAAAAACACATGGAAATAAGTAAAAACACATGGAAATGAATGGCAACGTTTATAAGCTCTGAGTTTTCCAGGCAGTAGTAACAATTAAAAGTTGTTGCACCCCACCTTCCTTTAGTATTAGATCTAAAGCCTTATAAAGAGGTACTCAGCAGGCAGAAGCAGCAATTCTGCTGGGAGGTGGAGGCTGCCAGCTCTTTTTTCCTGGGGTACCTCCTGTTTGTTCTGTTGCAAGATTTTATTTAGCCGCTACTCTTCTAAGCCAAGCCTATTTCTTTCTAACTAAATAAGAGTTCCAGCACCTGTCTAACTCTTCTGATGTGGGCTACTAAAGCTGACGCTTGATTAGTCCAAGTTGTGCCTGCCACGGCCTCTGGCCTCCTTCAATCCCATATGCTGAGGTTTGCTGCTGCCCAGGGTCCCAGCAATGCCACTACAGTGGGCCTTACTACAACCTGTGCTGACAAAACTGAAAAATTATGGTCAAAGTTTAACCATGTTGGGTGTTCTGCCTGCCTGATACTTCTGTGTGAAAGAGTTTCTGATTAGAGGAAACTAGGAATAAAGGGACTGAGACTCTGGGCTGGAACAAGCCATCTCTGAGTCTGTCTCCAGCCTTGAGGCGTCTCAAATTGGACAGAAGTGCTCACTGAAAATAATGGGGATGACTGTCCTTACTGAAAAATGTTCTCTCTCCCCTGCTAGCTCACGGTCCGGAAGAGCCCCATGGAGAGTGAGACCGGAGATCCCATGAGAGGAGGACACCTGCCTGCCCCTGGGGCAAGTGCAGCAGTTGCTGTAGGTGCTGGTGCCAGAAGCACTGCTGCTTTTGTGAGGAAGAGGCAGGCCGAAGTGAAGGATGTACCTGGGCCACCGTCTAGTCTAGGTGTCACGCTAGGGTACTGACTACTGGCTTAGACTTCAAACATGAGTTAATTTTTTCATTGGAATACCTATGAAGTATAATAACAACAACAACTGGAGTTGTTCTTATTCGTGTAAGTAGTGGAGCTCTTTAGAATGGCCTAAATTTTTGCCTTCACTGTAGCCTTTTAGCAGGTCATTCCCTAAGCTAAGTAGTATATTAAAAAAAGAAAGGCATCCAAATGTGCCTTTCAGTATTAGAGGCTGTTCTTTTGTTCATGCATTACACAAAATGGTAAACAGAAGCATTGCTTATGTCCTTTCTGTAATACACTAGTTTGCAGCTCTTTACAGTCTTCTTTTTCCTCACGTTTTCTTTTCCTTCCTTTTCTAAGATGCACATTATTACTCTTGATCACTCTTCAGAGAAATTTTTGTGACCTTCTCCCTTTCTGTCCTCCAGCTTTGAGAGACTTATGTTTGTTTTCTAAGCGACAAAGTTACCACTGCTTCCCACTACAAAACACCTCTGTTATTTTGTTCTACTTTCCCTTTCTACTGTTCATCAATAGTTAAGGCTCGCTTAAACATGTTCACTGAGTTGCTTGGTCAGAAATGACTAGTTTGCAGGAACTCATGGGGCTCCTCACGTTCTTTAGAAAATGTGAAATTTACTGAGCATAAATAGCTTAATCTATTCCTTACAAATGTAAAGCTTAAGATTGCTTTTTGCCTTTATCACTATTTTATCTGACCTCTACACCTAATTTGCTAGTTCCCACTGAAAGACTGCCTCTTCAGAATTTCTAATTTTTTTAATGTCTGATCTTCAGCTTTGAGTATTATATCAGAATCATACATTTTCCTCAGCAGTAATGAAAATATTAGAACAAATTGGCCCTGCTACCAGTTTGAGATAATATTTTGCCTTTTGAAAAACAGACATTTTATTATTTTCCTTTTTTTCTAAGATATTTTAGGGATTAGGATCATTTTCTGTCCTATCCTTGACTGGTCATGTTGCTTTAATATCTATTTCTGTTAAAGGGATTTTCAGAGCTTTTTGGAAACTACTACTAATTATGTCAGCTGTTCCTCTCCACTACTATATTATTATGTCTTTCAAAATATTCTGGTGATTTAATTTTCTTTCAAATTCTCTGATTTAATCTTGAGTTTCTGTTTCATGGTGGTGGCTTCTTCTAAGGACAAAAGGATTGGTTCTAACGTTTATTTGGACCAAAGCCTGGAACTTTCATGCTTAATCATCAAACCTTAATCTTTAAACTTTCCTTGGAAGGGTCTGTACTTGGTACCTACTTTTTTCCATAATATCAGGCATGAAACCCTAATTACCACAGGCAGCACATGAGGCACCAAAGGAAAATGTTGGATCTGACTTCTCTACTATTTCCTAACCAATGAGACAAAGCTGTTGTAAGTTACAAATTATCCTTAATCAATATTTGTAATCAATATCCCAAGCTAGGATGTGGAGCTTCTGTAATTTTCTGCCTGGAATAATGTGAGTACCACATGTATTTTGCTTCTCCAGAGAAAAAAAAAAATCAGGGCATTTCATATCATTCATGAAGGCTTCACAGATATCTTGAAAGGCAGCTCTGAGATTCTGAAAGAAAGCTGTAAGGACGGAAACATAACAACAGAACATCTAATTCCCTTCCTTGTCTCCTCAGCTGCAGAATGGGACACTCCAGGAACTCCTGAGAGGCAGGTTCAGAGATCATTTTTCTACCCTTTTACAGCTTTCTCTTAGAGGTGGGTAGTAATCAGATGAAAAAATTCCAAGTTCTGTCCACCATGTGGAGCTCAACCATGCAACAGGCTCATCATGACTTGTTAAAAAAAAAAAAAAAAAAACAAACCCAAAACTCCCTCTTAATGAAGCTCTAATGAAAAGTTCTTACTTGCTTAACTTGCTTATCTCTTTTTCCAGTTCAGAAGTCCAGGCATGAGCCTCTATTACCCAGCCATAGCTTAAACATCTGAAATGTCTTCTGCTCTCAAAAGTGTGTTCTCCTATATCCGACTCACTGAATTTCAGAATTGGGAGACACATTTTCCAAGTTAACTGGCTGCGCCACTGGTGTTGGCAAAAGGGTTTCAGTTTCTATGACCACAGAACTCTGTTCAAAGACCGACAACTAATGGGGAAGAGATGGGAGCCACCTCAGTAAGCAGAGCACGTGTGTCTTTGTCAGCAGTTGGCCAATCTGGCTAGGAGGGCTTTGAACTAGATGAGATGGAGGAAGGAGAGAGTTACAGTAGCAGGGTTCAAGTCAGGATGCCCTCCAGTAGGTGCATGAGAATGAGGGCGTGTGATCCTGAGGCTACTTCCCGCTGTCTGTAGGCCTCATGGACTTCCACATCCTGATCAGGTGGCCTGCAGCAAAACACAGTGTCTCCAATGGTAGCCTGCCTTTTAAACCTTATCCACAAGCTCTTAACTCCCTCTTCATTTATTCCTAGGCAGAGCTCCCTGCATTCCAATTGCTCTCTCACACAAAGAGCTGCTCCCTCACCTCTCCTTCTCAGTCTCCTTAAAAGCAGTAGCCATCCATGAGGATGGGGAAACTCTTTTCAGTGGTGCCCAGCAGTGGAACAAGAGGCAATGGCCACAAACTAAAGCGCAGCAAGTTCCTCTTGAATTTGAGGAAAAACTTCATTACTGTGAGCACTACATTACATTACAGAGCACTAGAAGAGAGGTTTTAGAGTCTCCTTCTCTAGAGATATTTGAAACTCACCTGGACATGACCCTGTGCAACATGCTCTAGGTGACCCTGTTTGTGCACAAGGGTTGGACTAGATGATCTCCAAGTATCTTCCAACCTTAATCATCCTATGATTCTGTGATCTATTTATACAGAGCTACTTCACTTTGCCAGACAAATAACCTAACCACAGGTGTGACCCTTTGACTGAAGTCACTGCAGTCATTATAAAAGGTCTTTTCCTACATAGCTTTTGCCATCTTAAGTGTTTATTTCATGAGTCTTTGCAATTCTGAAGCTGTTGGAATCTACAAACACATAGTTCTTTTCCTTGTCAAAAGGAAAAATAGGTCTAAATTTGGTAAACATCTATCATAGTAAAAATGTTTCTTTCCCTTCTCAATTTGTAAACAGTAAGTAAATTCATAAAAAATAAAGTCACATTCTTAAAGCTCTTTAAAAAGGTTTGCAATGTATTTGTGTGGAATATGTAAAGTTTAACTGCACTAATTCTTTTTAATCACAGAATTCTAACCACTTATTTCCACTTATTTCTTATTTCTACAATAAGAAAACAGTACGGCATTTCTCAAATTTCTGAATATCAACTAATTAAACAACAAAAGGTTTCATCCTCAAGACAGATATCCACTAAAAGGGATGTAATCAGATTGAACTGGGTTTGTGTTCTTAATTCATTAGTGGAACTGTAAGGCCCTCTTCTGGATTATAAATTATTGCAAGTCTAAGCAAAATACAAGGAAACGACAAGCTAACAATGCTTTGAAAAGACACACTATCTCAAAGCTATTTTTTCATACTACTAACAATTCCATTTCCTTATTTTTATATGTATCTGATCGCACATTTCAGTTACCATGACTTAGTGACTAAAAACGAATCCACTTAGTAGCAGGTTTTTAACCATAAAATGTTCAATATGCTAAAATTCATAAGAATGGACATTCCAAAGAAAAAGTTCACAGTCTGAACAACTTTATATGAAAATGCTGCACAATCAAAAGTGATGCTTGCTTATGCTAATTAACACTTGCAAATTCAAATAAAAATGCAGTTCTGCATACATACTTGTTTACATATGTATGCAACTTGCACAAGTTACTTTTGAAATTTGGCTTACACTAGAGAAGAGAGTAAAGAGCAATGAAGAACTATTACAGTGGTCTTTCTTACTTCCAATCTGCAAGAGCTGTACAGTTCCTTAAATATCTTTTGATTCCTAAATATTCAAATAGACTGTGATGGGCTTACAACGTGATCTTCCAAGTGATTTACTTATGTGCCTAAGTAAACATTTACTGTTGAAAAGCAAGGTGCTTTTTACTAAGTATCCCTTTAGTAAAAAGGCTACAGAGAACATATTTCACATAGTTTAAAGAAAAATTCCAAAATAGGAGGACATTGAAAAATCTTTACATATTGTTATTCTGTAGGTTTCTGTACTCCATCAGTGCCGGACAAACGACGGTGTTTCTTTTTCCGTACTTTTGATTTTGGTGCTGCCAAGAAAACAGAAACAAAATATCAGAAATTAATTACAGTAAAATCAATGCCAGCATTCTTTTCAGTTAGGTCAGGATCAAAATAAATCCATAAATGTGAAACTTACCATTGGGATTTTCCTGTCTGTAGAAAGCTTGTAACAATTCCACAGCTTCTTTGGCACGATAGCCAGAAAAGCACTGTTCAAATTAGAACAAAAGCATCATGAAAACACCTGAAAAATAACATATTGTAAGCTTCACCATGAAGCTTTACGTACAAAATTCTTATAAAAACTGCACTGTCTATTCTGCTCATTTAACATGTACCTCTAACTATCTGGGGAAAATCTCCTTTCCAGGTTGAGGTTGACCTAATATATTTGAAAAACACAATCTCAAGGCTTAGCAGAAAAAATCATGTCTAGTTACTCAATCTTAAAGTAAAACAAACTTTTCTAGCAACTTAAGTAGAAAGTTTGTACAGTCTCTAATTTCCTTCTTAGTGATGTGTCTCCAACTTATTTCATATGAACGAGAAGCACCTGGAAATGCAAGAGACAGACATTTGGGTATTTGTAGATAAGATTCCTATTAGAAAACAATTCTCTTCATAGCTATTCTTTATTCCTAACAATCACCTCTCAGGCCTTTTAGACCCTTCTGAAATATTTCTCCAGGTCTTGAACATTAATGACAAAGCATTTAATGTCACTGACATTAAAAGAATATGCACCTGCATTAGAAGGTAAAAAACTTATACTACATACATCCCCCTGCCATTGTCTAGAGGAATAAAGGAAGGGTATGTAGTAAAATGAATCTTTTTCTTTCTTTGATTAGGGAAATTAAGTACCACCTGTCAATGTTGTTATCAAATGAACATTCCTTCAGTACCAACTATAGAAATTCAGGCAGTCTCACAAATAAACTCCCTGAAAGATGTTTAATTTTTATATACTAGACTGCCAAATAGTAAAGTCTTTCTGACAGAAATGCTTTCTGAGACTCAAGAAACCTTTAATGTTTATTCATATGTACTGAAATGTATTACTTACTTTTTATATTCACTAAATCAAAAATGTTAAATCTGGAAAGAACTCTAAGAGGTATCTAATCAGTCTTCTTCTGCAAATGGGGATCTACAAGGTTTGATCATCTACAACTATGTGATAAATATGCTATAATAATCTCTACCTATATGTACATGTGTGCTCATGATTTATATGTGTGTGCGTATGTGTATAGTCCTATAATGCTATAAAATCTGTACTTGAGGTAGTGAGGTGCACTTACTATGCCTCCAATGACTGTCCAGCTTTTCTCAGAAACATTCAATTACAGAGGTGACTCTCATTTTGCCCAGGCACTGTTCTAGTCCATATCTTTATTGTTCAGCAAGTTTCCTGATGTCCAAACTAAATCTCCTCTGCTACTTTTGCAGTCCAAATATATTTTAAGCTACATGAAGTAGCTAATCTAAGCTAATGAATTTTACCCTGTGTATGGATAGACTAAGAAAATCAGCTAAGAAACAGTAACTTACTAAGTTACTGTTACTTGATCAGTTCAAAATATTTTTCCCATATGTCTTCTCCTGCAGCATACACTTAGTATTTTGTGTACTGGACATCTTTTAGACATATTTATTTTTACAGGAACTCCTGAATATAATTCTTTTCTCTTTGATATATCTGTTTAAATATTTATTAGGCTTTTCCTCAATCTTCTTTACTTTAAAGAAGTTTTGTTTTGGTTTGGTTTTTACATCCTTTTCATGTTAAATCAAGTTTACAGGACTACTGATATCTTTCATGTGGGTCCTCTTAAACAGGTACATGACGTCCTCCAAATCTGGCAACCAGACTAGATGTAGCACTCTAACTGAAAACATTGCATAGCTTACTTCAAATGGTTCTCCTGTGTCTACCAAGTCACCAGAAGCAATGTTCACGATAGAGCCACAGCCTCCAAATCGCTCATTTTTACAGCCGTATATTACTCGTGGAATTTATAAGAACGAGTTAAGGAATTAAGTTAAAATGAAAAGAAAGCATAGGAAGTAAAGTAGCCTGATTTTAGTGGTCATTAACCTTTACTAAAATATGCTTTTGCTTTTTAAGCTAAATTAATCTGTACTACAATTCCTCCTTCCTAAAATTACAACTCATTTCTGAACAATACAAGACGTATTGCTGAAGAAACACATCCAGCCTTCCTCAGAAGAGGAGCATGAAGGCATAAGAAGCCATATTTTATGAATTCTTGAATTATTTCATTAATACAAAAATGAACACTGGACCAATATAAGATGATTTTACATAGTAACATATTTCTGAAATGTATTTTCACATCCCTATCAGAAATCATTGTTTGTCATAATAGTAGCTTTTCATTCTCATATCTTTCATTATTTGCCACACAGTAAATAGTGGCACACACAGACACCAAGATGGTCCTTATTGTGGCTTTGCCTGAGTGTCAAATTCTTCTCCATTGGCTCATTACTGAGTAACACTGACATAGTTTCACAGCCAGCATGAAAAAAAAGATACTCATCAGGCGCAGGGCAGATGCACACATGATACAAGGCTCTACAGTTACATACAGTACTAGCTTTGGAAACACTTCCTGATAAACTCTGTTGTTTTTTTCACACCATTCAAGGACTCGATCAATCGCTACCATTTCTGCATGTCGAGTGGCCTAGGAAATAAAAAACAATTCATTAAAGTCTGCAACACTTGTCATTTTAACATCCTCACTTGTACACATACAAATGAAGTAAAATGCATGCTTTAAAATTACTTTCCTTTTAACTCACAGGGACAGTGGCCTGATATCTAAACTATTAGCAGTCCAATTATTCTCACTTTTGTTAGAGTAACAATGTAATGTTTTTCTGGAGAGGTCAGTCTCTCTCTCTCTCACCTCTCTGCTGGTTCAAAACACAGAAGTGGCTTAATGAAAACATACTTTCAGTCTCATGCAGGCCAAACTGCAGAAGAAAAACTGAATCCTAATAACTGTATGTTCACCTTCAGTCTCTTATAAAGCACGCACAAAATCCAGAAGCTCAAGCCAATTTCTTCTACCTGCTTCCAGGCAGAGGAGTCAGCTCAGAAGGTCTCCTTTCTGCCAGGCCTGCAAAATCAGACAAGACACATGGGCTCTCACTGAGGCTTATGGGCTATACAAGCCCCGCTGGAAGCACCGATCAAGTCCTCAGTTTGCCTTCAAGAGCAGGGCAGAAGAGTTGCTCTGGCAGCAGTGTCAGACTGGTCCTTTTGCTGTCATTCTTTTCCTCCAGAAATGTTAGTGTCTGCACAGAGTGAAAATATTGTGAATTAGGCCCTAATTTCAGTCTGTTTCTGTAATTACTTCATCTACCACACAGGCAAGGTATCCTGAGAGGTACATTCACAATAAGTCCTCATGTAATAGGCAGGTACTGCGGCACACAGCAAAAAAAAAAAAAAAAAAAAAAAAAAAAAAAANTTCTCTTTGTTGTTAGGACAACTGAGTGACCAGTATCTCATGGACCACAGTGGTAAGTATAGCACAAAAATCTGAACAGAATGGAGTAATTGTTAACTTTATTTGCAGGGAGAAAAAAAAATCATTATCATTTTTATGCTCTGTAATGTCTGTGGCAATATACTTTGCTTATCAAAATTTGCAGTAAAAATAGCACACAATACTACTCATGAAAAGTCTCTCCAGTCATCAAGCCTAGTGCTCATTTCAATTAAGGCTGTATTTTCCTTCTTTTAATCCTTTCTGCAAAAAGAATAGTTTTGATTGGCATCAGCCCAAGTCATTAGCAATTCACATTGTACTTCTCTCTCTGCCACAAATATCTTTGTGTGACCTTAGATAACTTATTCACAATCCATGAACTTATAAGGTCACAGTTCTGTGCAGATCTGTGGTAGTACTGTGAGATGCTCTACAATGTATGGCAAAGAACCCATGTACAAGTTAGTGCTAAGTTTAATATTATTAAAACAAACACACTATTTTAAAGCTCCTACAGAGATTTACGTTGCCTATACCTGTATTAGCAAACAGTACAGTGCAATAGGGGTGTATCTGTACAGCAAAATAGTGCTGAGGACTAGACACCAATTCAGGGGAGTTCAGCCTGGAATAGTTCTTGTTCATTAATGTGGGCTGAACTGCCATTAGTAGCTGGAGTTTGTCACATGTGCTCTCTGCTCTCCTTTTCAGTATAGTTTCATCTGAAAAGAAGACAGCTTGCCAGCTCTGAGGCACAAACCAAAGCATATAGAGACAATCAAGAAATTCATTCCAAGAATACACTTATGATCTGAACTAACACAGTAATGAACCCCTCCAAAATGAAAATGTGGGTCTGAATCAATACACAGGCATAATTTCTCAAGACACAGTGATGAAATGCTGTCATACAGGTTTTCTAATCAAATAAATGAGATCCCATCAGCTGAAGTGTTAGCAAATGCACCTTACAAACCCATAAGGTGCAATGCTCTCCAGCAGAACAATCCTCTTGAACTACTATGGCTACCGTAAACAGCATGTATAAATTGTGGCTACTCTAATTTTTTGCTCCCCTAAACAGAGGAAACAAACACTATATTGACTTTTCAACTCCTGAGTATGAACTGAAATCATACAAGCAATAAGCCTTTGTGTCTGTAAGAAAAAAAATCTCTAACTATGACATTGTCTTATACTGAACATACAACATAGCTTTAATGTTTCTGCTGACCTTGAGAATGCAAGTTAGAACAGCCATACATCTACTGTAAATCTTACTGGCTTGTACAACAATGGCACAGAAAAGTAGACAAAAAGAAAGAAGATAATTAAAGCATAGAGTAGATGCCAGTGCATCCACCTCTTAAATAATACATACTGTATTCTTTCTCATCAGAAATAGTTATTCACTTTTTAAGTTAAGGTAGAGAAAACTACGGCAGAGGTTTATAAAAATGTGAAAAATGTGGCAAAAAAACAAAAAAAACCCAGGAAACTGTGTTATTATTTCTTATAACAAGTAGACACGCAACGAAATTATCAGGTGGTAAATTTAAAGACAACAAAAGGAAGTGCTCTTTCACAAAGCACATAATTAAATTGTAGAACTCATTGTCATAGGATACTATGGAAGCCAAAAGCATAAATGAATTCAAAAAAAGGATCAGACAAATTCATGGATGATATGGGCACCAACAGCTCTCAGAAACTATGATCCCAGTGCAGTCTCAGGCTTTGGAAGACCCTAAGCTGTGCCCTCACAAAAGTGGAGAGCATACGCAAGGGAAAGGTTTACTTTACCCTTTTCTTGTATACCAAGCTCCTTCCTTAAGAATGGTCACTCTTAGAGACAAGATAGGAGGGAAGACAGAAGCAGGGAGTTAGTTTTTACGATATTATTTTTGACTGAGCTATTACTAGCTTTTATTTGCCTTCCTGGGAGTCTAAAATAACATTGGAAAAGGTAATTTGTATTTTGTGCCACTAACTCAATTCATATCCTTCTGTAAGCCTGTTTGTTTGTTTCTTTGTTTGCTTTTGGGTTTTTTTGTCCAGTCCGATATATTATTTTGAAGTCAAAGAAACTAAAGCAGATAAGAGTAGCAAGACAAAAAAGAACACTCTTGGAAAGTGGCAAATCATATTTCAAGAATGAATTATTTGAAGCTGATGTCATGAGGGAAAAAAGTCATGGGGCCTTGGCATTATTAAAATAGTGCCTCAAACTCTGCTAAAAAATTTACAGACAAATAAAGACACTGTCTCTCACCAAAGAAGTTTACTTTCTAAATCTTAGAGAAGAATTTATAAGTACAGGGAGTTAAAGCTCAGAGTTCTATATTATCTTGTGGCATCATTACTAATTTATGAATGGGAACAATACTTCATTTTCATTTATCACATATTGTGCTTACAAGATGCTGTGGGCAAAGACAAAAGCTGCAGTGACCCAAGAGGAGATAGCAAAGATGAGAAGCCTGCATGTACCAAGAAAGTACCTAAAATACAAAACATTTTAGTGGGAAGTATATAATTGCATCACACAGGAGAATAAAGATGCCAAAGAATTCTAGTTGGGAAAGATCACTTATATTACCATGAAGAAAACGTTAAGATTGGTGTTAGGAAAGACTGTGAGCAAGAAAGCATGGGAGCTGCCAGAGGGAACACAGTATTGACACAGCTACCGTCACGCTATATTGAACTAATATCTTGCGCAGATATTTGTTGTGCTGTTGCCCAATGAATGCAAGCAGTGACAGGCCTAACTGTTTTGAAGTGCTAATGCTAGATCCATCTTCCTAAGAAAAAGCAATAAAACAAATGCAGCTGTACGGACATACACTTCCTTCAAATTTGTCTAGAAGAATATAGATCATGACCAGTAATTTTGAAAATTACTCCCACAGAATGAGTAGCAGTCTCTCTGATGCTAATGTATTTTTCTATAGACATGTGGAGCAGCAAAAGTATGCAGGCTGCCAAGAGACAGACTGAAAAATCCGAAAACTCGACAAGTAAACTTTTTCACCAAAATGAATAGTTTAGGGACACGACAAAAGAAGGCAAAAGGAAGACACTCCCTGCTCCTAAATCCAGTCTATCAGATCATACAGAAGACACAGAATTTATATGACATAAAGCCTAGTGGCAACCTGAACCCTGAACAAGGGCAAAAGAACCTAGAGGAAGGCTACAGACCTAACTGAATAAATAGATTTTTTTTTTTTGAAGTGGGAACTTTGCAAGGAGAGAAGGCCAAACATTACAAGGCTATACTTTGGAGATCAGAAAAGAAAGGCTATAGGAAGAATCACTAAAAGTCAAGCTGAGTTAGTCTTTGCAAAATAAACTACATAAAAAGTGAAAACACAACAACATGAGGAAAAAAAATATGTGAAAAGCCAGTACAGCTATTGAGATGAGGTTTACATATAATTATAGTACAGCTCCAAACAAAATTAGTATTTTGCTTTTTCAATAAGGGTAACCTTTTCATTAAGGTGGGAAGGTGGAATAAAAGTATGGAAGACAAAATTATATCACATGAGATACAAACAGAATTAAGATATTAAAATGCTGAAATCAGGTGGGAGGGGAGAAAAGGGTAAAAAGCAAGGCGACAGATTACATCCATCATAAAAATACTAAAGAGCTAGCACGTGAAGCTGTCAATCCCATAGCAAAGCTTTTAATATATGAAGGGAGAGCATCACATGACTGAAACCCGTCAGAGCAGAGTCACTCTAACGAAAAACAGGAAATATGATCTGATGTCTACAGATCCAGGTTAGTCTTGATAGCAAAAGAGGCAAGAGAACAAACTGTGAAGGTGAAATAAAGCCAAGTATGTAAAAGGAAAATGAAATAAAACACAACATGGATTTACATAAGATATTTGACATGCTTAATAATTTTCTTGAACAGATTTTGTTTTTTAAGACAAGAGAGACACCACTGATTTTTCTATCCAGGCTTTTGCAATGTATCCAGCATAACACTCTACTGGAAGTTTTTACTCAGTCTGAGGAAAACAGCATTATATAAGGTAGGTATACTGGACAAACAAAGGAGAGAAGTGTATTGAAAGAGGATATCTCCGGGTGAGGAAGAACTTCTTTCCTGTGAGGGTGACAGAGCCCTGGAACCAGAGAGGCTGTGGAGTCTCCTTCTCTGAAGATCTTCCACACCCGCCTGGATGTGACACTGTGCCACGTGCTGTAGGTGTCCCTGCTGGAGCAGGAGAGTTGGACTAGATGATCTCTAGGGGTCCCTTCCAACCTCAACCACTCTGGGATTCTGGGATATGTTGGTCTGCAGGGAACTTGCTAGTGTTAATGCTCCAAGACCCATTTTGTACCACTAGAAGAGAAGCTGTCAGAGTATCAGTCAAGAAGTATTTCCAGGGAGAGAGGGAAATATTCTTGTTATCAAACACGCCATAGGATGAAGTCCAACTGGAATATGATACACAGCTCTAGGTATCTGCTCTCAAGAAAGATGAATTAAGACTGCAAAGGATGTAGAGAAGAATTATTAGAATAATCAGAAAGAAAGATATTAACACTTTACTGGTCCCAGATTTTTTTGAAATCACGCTATTTAGATTTAAGTACATCCTTCCAGGAAACCCTAACATAGAAGAGGCCGGAAGGTTTCACAGTACTTTTTAAGTTGACTCTGACTTTGTCACTAGCCTCTTCAGTTATTTTCTGCCCATTTATCAACACAAGATTCCCACAACCTAGCACTAACATCCCTGGCAGGGCTTTCGCGAGAAGCGCCACCCGTCTCGCAGCACTTCTCTGACCTGGCGCCGAACGTGCGGCGGGCGCCTCGCGTAGCTCCCGTGGGGGAGGCACGGGAATGGTGCTCTCCGCGGAGCTCCCGTGAGGGGGGCGCGGGAACGGTGCTCTCCCCTTCGCGTAGCTCCCGCGAGGGAGGCGCGGGAACGGTGCTCTCCCCACTCACATTCTTGGTCTCGTTCACCTCGTTCCTGCCCTGGCCCAGCACCTCTCCATCGCAGACCAGCAGGCAGCCCACGGGCACCTCGCCGTGCTCCAGCGCTTCCCGGGCCTGCGTGACACAAGCATGCAGACGAATAAACACATAAATATAAAAATGCACATATAGATAAATAGCTGCTCTCCCCTAGACCTGCCAACGGCCCGAGCCAACCTCTACTCGCCTCCCCCCAACCAAGCCCGGGGCGGGGAGGGCCTGTCGCCGTTCCTGTCCCCGTTCCCGTCCCGTCTTGTCCCCGTTCCCGTTCCCGTCCCTGTCCCCGCGCTGACCACGTCGAGAGCCCGGTCCATCCAGGCCAGCGTGGCCTGCTCGTCCTCCATGCTCTGCTTGCACTCCATGGTCGGCACCCCTGGTGAGCGGGCCGCGTTTCCGGCGGGCCGGCGAGGCGGGGGCACCGCGGCGGGGCGAGGCGGGCCGGGCGCCGTTGCCACCGCCCCTTCCGCCGAGGCGAGCGGCGGGGCCGGCCCGGGAGCGCAGGATGCTCCGCTCGCTCTGGAGCTTCCTCAAGCGGCACAAGAAGAAATGTCTCTTTCTCGGCACTTTCCTCGGCGGTGAGCGGCGCGGCGACACCGGGAGGCGCGGGAGGAGGAGGAGGTGGCGACGGTGGGGCCCGCTGCACCACCCTTGGGACCGTTAGTGGCGCCGTTAGGGCCGTTGCTGGCGGTGGGGGCTCGTCGTGGGCAGCTCGGGGCCTGGGCAGCTTCCCGGCGTGGCGCCTTTACGGGCCGCGCCGAGGCCGCGTGAGGCGCCGGCTCGAGGTAGCTGCGCAAACAAACAGAATTAATTATTAATAACCAACCGTAACAGCGGCGCCCCGGCCGGTGCTGCGGGGGCCGCGGCTGCAGGGCGCGTTCCCGTGGCTGCCGGTCCCGCCGCCCCGGTGCGGGCCGCGTTGCGTAAGGGCGCGTGGGACCGTGTTTAAGGGCTGTGCTCGCGGCCGAAGCTGGAGCCGGCCGCTCCTGGCACTCACGGAATAGGGGTGAACTGTCAAGGATAAACCAGCCATGAGCGCAAAACTTTATTGGAGGGAGAGGTAGGTGATTTTTATTAATTACTCTGGCAGCCCTTGCTTCAGGTTCCTCTCTAACCCTTGGAGTGGTTATGATCGGGTTATTGCAACTTTATTTTTATTGCATTATCTGGTTTATTGCAGGTTTATAAACAAAATTATGTTCTGATAGATAGAGCCAAGGCAGCTTGGCTTTCTCTCTCTGAGTTTAATAGCAAAGCACACATCTGTGCGGCTGATAAAGACAGTCTTTCGCAATTACTAGGTACTGCTTTTCAAAAGGCATGATTGTTTCTTCACACACAGTTATCAGATCTACCTGATCTTATGCTTTATGCAAGCAATGCAATTAAATGTTAAAAAGTTGCTGGGAAAATCTGCATTTGTTTATATCCACTTACCCAAACAGTTACAAATGCTGAGGGCTGGTGGGTTTCTGCAGTACACTGGCCCCTTTTTCACTTTTTGATCCTGCTGAAGTCTCCTATGAAAGCAAAATGTAGATAATTTTGCCCTGCCCTGTTATTTTTCTGTATCCTTTCAGCGTGAACTCCATTCAACGGAGTGCAGATAATGGGTAAAAGGCTGGTTTCTGAAGTACTTGTCAAACTGCTTTGCCAGGTAGTTTCCTCGCCTGCACACACTTTCTGTCTGCAGTCTTTCTGACTGCAAGTGTGGCAGGATGTTAGGTTAAACAGTTTCAGAGCTACACCTGGTAGCGTGCAAATCTTGAATTCATATATAAAGAACCTTCTGCCACACTGGGGACCACGGTGAATTTGCAGGTTTTTCCTTATGATTGCTGTTGTTTATGTACAGTTCAGTGTCACTTTCACTGAGCAAAATGTGTCTTTTTTTTTTTTTTTTTTTTTAGGAATTTATGGAGGTTAAAATGAGGTCATTTAAAACGTAACTGATAAAAAAGATGTGCTTCTAACAAGCAGTCCACCTTTTGCAGACTGTAAACTTTGAGCTATTCTGCTATTGCCAGCAGCATGGAGCAAGTACCTGTTTTCTCCTGCTGTCCTGGATCTGAGGGCTTTGAATTGCTCTGATGCATTTGAGGGCTGTAGTGAACTTCCGCATCTGCAAGCAAGAGAGAATCGTTAGCTGCCAACAACTGCAACTTGCACCACAGTAAGGCACCCACTCGGGCAGCCTGGAATTGAAGAGGATTTGCTCAACACTTGTGCACTACAGTGGCGCAGCAGCTGAATCATGAGTCCTTTGGTACTTTGGAGTTGGTTATAATCAGACTTTAGGTAATCCTAGGAGTCATGGTGAGCTGTGTTGGCACTGCTAATAAATCAGATCCACGGCTGACTCTTTTCCAAAAATACTACCTAATGTTGAGGGGCAGGATGCAAAAAGTCACACTCAAGGCTGCCTTTTAAATATCAGAGACTGGAGTGGGTCTCTCTCTGGTGGTATTTAGAAGCTGTAGGTGCATCTTCTGTGAAGGGGGAGGGAACCTAGCAAAGCAAAATGGAAGACCTCTGTTGCCGACCATAATGATTTCAAATTGACCTACATGTGGTCAGAGTTTGATGTGAAATAATTAATAATTACCTAATTACTGATACAGTATTGTATTATTGTATTTGTATTATATTACAGAAGAATTATCCCCTCTAAATCTGTCTCACTTAACACCTTTGCTTCTGTTTACTGAGATGGATTCCTATGCACTGTCACTGATGGCTATTCTCAATGTTTCTGTGATTGTTAGCACTACATCTTCAAACAAAAAATCTATTGCAAAAACCCTTGAGATAAGGACTCAAACTGATGGCAGAATGACTAAAATAGGTGTGATTTGCCAGAACTATTGAGTGAAGTTGAGAGTTGAACTTAGCAAAGACCCTCTAGAAATTCTTTCTTCAGTCATCAATTCTTATGACCCTTCAAGGTAAATTGTATACTAAGAAGAATAAATCTTTTCAAGGTACCAAAAGCTAAAGTTTGGTCTGGGATCAACCCCACCAGAAGTTTTTAAGGTAAGGAAAGAGTTGGTATGTCTGAGCTACAAGGACATGCTAGGTCCTTACCGGATAGGTAGAATTATTTTAAAGGGATCCTTTATAGCACTCGGCATTGAGGACAGATTTCAAAGAATGTTACAAAATAATTCACTGTGTTGAAATTCCCTTATTGCTGTAGGTGAACCACTTCAGGGTGTGTTTGAAATGTATAGTTCTGATTTCAATAACGATTTAATTTTTTGAAACTTAATTTGTTGCAAGCTTTAACTTGCAGAAAGAACATTTCAATTCAGAAATGCATCTGCTTGGCAAAAAAAAAGTGTTGGTTTCTGAATAGGTAGTAAATAAATTCGGTGGGACTGGAAGTCGGTGATGCAAGAGTAAAACCTTAGGGCTTTCTTGTTTGAAGTATAATTTGCAACTATAATGGGACAGCTGTGCATCAACTGATACATGATTTTGTATGTATATGAGGACAAATCACAACTTGCAGAAGTAGCAGAAGAACTAATGTCAATAAGTACTGGTAAAGTTCATTATTTAAAAATGCTTCACCGTAGTAAGTTATTACTTCAGCATGAAATAAAATTTACGCCACCTTTTACACAGTGAATACAAGTGTCTCTTACTCCTTTAAATGGAGAAGCGTTCCTTTTCCAAACTTTCCTTCTGTTGTTTTTATTTTTAATGGCATCCTTATTCTTTTTCTTGAGGTATAGCGCACTGTTGCTCACTGAACAGCTCTTCTGGCTTGCTGAGATTGGTATATGACTGTTCAGGGCCTGTGTTGCTGGGCAGGTAAAATAAATGGTTTGAGGGTCAGTCTGAGGCACAAGACAAGACTGAGGGCTTCAAAGCAGAGTTGTTCTTTCCTCAGTTTTAGTGATCTTCCTCTTTCTTGGTGTTTAAAAGCTGCTGATGTGCTAGAAGGACACACGCTGCTGTGTACTAGTGTGATTTCTACATTGAGGAAATTCCTAGCAACTTTTTAAGTGAAAAATGTATATTTGAGGGAAGCATTGCAGTGGGGATAAATGTTAATTAAGGATGTAAGGAGGCTTCCTGAAAACTTCTTGATATCTCCTGGCCATCAATCCCAGCCTCTTGCTCATCTCTGTATGCCATCTGTGAAGAAAGGAAAGGGTGAAGAACAATTAAGAAAATGGTAACTCACATGAAGTGAGAAGTATCTTGCCTGTTTGAGGCCATTGACATGTAGATGTAAAGAGTCTGCAGGTTTTGTAATCTTCTGTGATTTGCTCTTAAATAGAAAGAAATGATACAGGGCTACAGGATATTAGAGCATTATTTATCTCAGTTTGCTGATAACATAACTGAAAATGTTGCTCCTATAGGATATGGGTATGGCAGAACACTGATTTTGCCTGTGTTGTACATTAGCCAGCATAAATGCATTTCACTTTGCAGGTCAGTTTTAGAGCAGTGTGGGTAGCAGTATCAGGTCCTTGCTGCATTTCCTGTATCAGAATCCTTTGTCCTCAGCTGATATAATCCTAGTTTACACCACTAATCTGTATTTGACCCTTGTGTGATTGAGTAATGTTCACACTGTACCTGCTTGAAGAGTTCACATTTTAACAAAGATGGACAAAGGGTTACATAGGAATTGTTTTTTGGATAGCCTCATACGCTGCTTTTATTATTTATTTTAATTCCTGGTTTTATATGAAACGTATGGAAAAGATACCGTATGACTTTTTTTTTTTACAACTGTTTACTGGTTTAGAGGGACCAGCTGATTAGAAGGACAGATGAGTATAATGTTGCTGCATCTACTTTCTGCAGCTTTCGTATCCCCTATTGAGAGGTCAAATTGGGATATCTCAGTTATTGTAAAAAAAAAAAAAAAAAAGATGTTCACTTTTCCTGTTTTAACATAAGGGATTTTCAGTAGGATCACTTAATTTCTTACCATTTTTTAGTTAATGTTGTTGCTTTAACAATCAATTGTTAAGCGATTAGCTGTCTCAATCTTAATTATGGTGATGCTACCCCGGTTTATTATGCTGGGACATGCACGTGATTCTTCTTGAACTCTTTGCTTTCTGTAGTCTCATGTTAGCTTGCACTGTCTGCTAGTTTTAGAAGAATATCTTTTTATAAAGACTTTCAGCCTTTATCCTTCTCTAGACTTAATATGTCTAAATTTTCTTTATTCTGTCTGTAATTTGACATTCTTCTCTACATAGTTTTGCTTCAGTCTCTTCAATACTACTTACACGTATTTCAGTAGTACCAAAAATGCCTTTCTTTTTTGAAGGATGAAAAAAGTACATCTTAAAAAAGTTTCTTTCTATGTACCCTTATGGTTTAGAAACATTGAAAGGGGATGAAGGGGTGGTGCTTCATGTTTTTAAAGTAACTTGTATAAAAATCTCTCTGTAGGCGTCTATTTACTGGGAAAGTATGGACAGAAGAAAATCAGAGAAATCCAAGAAAGAGAAGCAGCTGAATACATTGCCCAGGCACGAAGGCAGTATCATTTTGAAAGTAATCAGAGGACATGCAATATGACAGGTAAGATAAGAAAATACTCAGTGTTATCAGTAGGTAGAATTATTTGGGGATTTATACTATGTATTATTGAGATGAGGGAAGAATAAGAAATGCAGGAGTATTCAGATTCTTAAAAATTGAATACTGCTATATTAATATAGTCAGCTTAATAAAAATGGAATCAGAAGGCTAGAGGACTGAAAGGATTTCTAGAGATCATTTAGCCCTTGATTTTTAGTATATCCATCTGTACATGTGTATGTAAATACATGGAGGTTATGGCTTTAGTCAACTCAGAACCTTTCCTGTATTCTTCTATGCTGTGGGTAGAATTTGTTTATGAAACAGCATCCAGATTCAAAAAATGCTGAATTTATAGCAGGATTAATACTCTTACTCATTATGCATGTTGTTTGTAAGCTACACAGAGAACTTTGTGGGCATTTTTATTTGCAGTAAGAAACACATCAAAACATTAGTTCCCTTATGATCAGAAGAGTTAAAGGCTACCTCACCAGCTTAGTGACAAAAATGACAATTTTATTGTAACATTTTTCCCTGGGTGTGGAGAAGAGATAACAGGATAGAATTTAACAAAATTGTCACTCATTTAAATACATGGCGTTCAAAACTATTGCTATAAAACAAATTGTGCAGTTTTTCCTTTTTCTTTTGAAATTGCCAATGGCTTCCTGAGTGGCTGAAAATGCTTGCTGTGTGCCTTGTTATCTCTACTGTTCTGTGCATGCTTGTTTTCCATTTCCTGTTCCATCATGTAACAAGAGTTTGGGTTTTGAATATTTTAGAAGTTAAGATTTTTTTTTTTCCTGAGAGCTTTCCTTGTTTAGCAGATTTCCCATATCTTACTTGCTCTCTTACTGGAAAAGAGCTAAAAACCTTTTCTTCTCATCTGGGGAAATTCAAAAGTGTTGATTTTAGCTAGTCCTCCTCTGGAGTTTGGAGGGCATGTACCTGCAGATATGCACAGCCTGATTATGCGATGGTAGCTGGAGCCAGCTAGAGTCATGTAGCCACATTAGAGCCACACTTTTTCCGAGTTCATCAAGAGGCAAGCAGGTAATTGCACTGACGACTCCCAGGGCTTTATGTTGCTTGTCCTCATAGCTGTGCATCCTGAGCATGAGGTCTATCTAGAGAGAGTGACAGAGTGTAGATAATGAGAGCTAGGGATAGGGTCAGGATATTTTTTTGATGTTCACTTTTTTTTTTTTTTTTTTTTCTTTGCAATGATAGTGCTGTCATTGCTTCCAAGGTTGGGGGTTCCCTTAATGCNTTTTTTTTTTTTTTTTTTTCCTTGCAATGATAGTGCTGTCAATGCTTCCAACGTTGAGGGATGCCTTAATGCATCAGTTAAATTCTGAGAGTCTTACGTCTCTACTTAAAAATAGGTAAGACTATTTCTATTTTGCTAATTGTGTTAAGATTATTGTTTTCTGTACACAAAATTAAAAAAAAATATGTGTTAGCAATTTGGAAAACACAAGATTTAAATTCTTTATCTGCTTGAGTCACTAGTCTTAAAGTATTTTGAAATCATTATGTAAATATTTTGTGTCATGTTAGGTGTAGCCTGATAGGTAGGACTGCCATTCTGCATATATTACAAGCAGTGATCACAGATGATTGCTTTGAGTTGAAGCCAGAGCCATAGTTTTTGGTCAGTGCTTGTAAGATCTACAGATAAAGAGATCTAGTCCTCCTGTTAAACAAGGCACAGCATCCTGAATGAGTTGTTAATGTTTTGTTTATTAAAATCGTTTGTGTAATCTTACCAAGGTCAGACATGTAAATGGTACTGAAAAATATCCAAGGTGAGATTACAAGCTGTCTGGAAGAAGTAGGCTTTGAGAAATGATTTTTTTTATGTTTAGTAACTTCACAGCAAAGAAACTTGTCTGTGATAACTTAGAATTCTCTGATTGTTTCTAATCCATCAAATAAAAAACAAACAAACTTTGTTTTATAGTAAAACCAATGATAAAAGTGAGTATGTACCCACCAAATTCCAGTTCTGATCTATTCTATTTTCTTTTA
Source organism: Crypturellus undulatus (assembly GCA_013389825.1). NCBI lineage: Eukaryota > Metazoa > Chordata > Aves > Tinamiformes > Tinamidae > Crypturellus > Crypturellus undulatus. The sequence goes on from VWPW01014657.1 coordinate 143,402, forward strand.
CCTGGCAAAGTAAAACACCTTTGTCTTCATAACTGCAGGAACAAACAGTGTATTTTTAGACCTATAAAGTGTAAAATAGCACTCCTTAAAAGTGGAATAAACTGTTGGCATTTAGCATGGAGTAAGAGTGTTATGTAGGCAGTTAGCATAGGCTTCCTGACTGCAGATGACCTCTCATGTAGCTCTGCCTTACTTCTTTTTATAGCTTTAAGTTCAACTGTCCAACATTTAAGAAATTGCTTTTGTCATTGTCTTTTTTCAATCAAAAAGCTGCCCACAGCCAGGCAAGAGAAGGTGGTATTTATGATAGGAATTACATACTGAGTAATGCATTGGTAATAGCTCATCTGAGAACTGGTAACTGTAATTGAACAATATTTACTCCAAAGAACAAAGAATTGCAAATTTTTACTTTTCATGGAACATATTTAATATATATTTATGAAAATAAAAATTTTACTCAATGAAGAGTTAACCTAAATGAGCAAGAGATCACGTGGATCACCAGATTTGTCTTCTGGACTGTACAGAAAACAGTCTGCGAAGGTCTGTAAACATTTGGTTTGCGGTAAGGATACCTAATGTCTTTGGTTTTTCTCTGTAGGATTCATTCTTCCATCCTATGGTATCTGGTGTCTCTGACTTGTTTGACTAGTTAGAGCAGTTTACAAGTATAATGATGCACTTGCACGGTTACTAATCCTGGTGAGAACAGCATGGAGATTTTGTTACCATTGCAATACATTTCTAAATAGAAATATTAAAAAAATGGTTACATGCAGATGAGGTCATGAGTATCTTGTTATTATGGATATCTGTTTAGGCTATCTTAGTGTTTGCATCTTAATGCTTCCTTTTTCAACCTTTGCCAAGGGTGTTTTAAGTAGATACTTGAACTTCCTGAACTGAAAAGGCAGAGGGTGGTTGGGGATCAGGAAATAGTGCATCAGAGATCGCTTTAAGGTTAGTCTTTAATGCTCTGTGTTCTCGTGCTGCAGATGAAGGTATGGCTCTTTTTCTGCTTGGATTTGAGAAGATGATTTAAGTTGCTTCAGACTTTTCTAATGCTGTTGTTGAGCATGCCAGAGAATAGGTAGAAAAGAATATTTGCTTTTCTTAATACTTCTGCATATACATTATTTTTCTCATTAAATTTGTCTATGAGAAGATCTTGTTAAGTTAAATTCCTCTAACTTTAAATCCTGGAAATTCCTTAGATTTAAACCTTGTTACATTATTTTAGCACTTTGAGGTGGCCAGGAGCAGAATGGGGAAGGAGACTTCAGTCTTCCAGAGAAACATTTCAAGAAGGAGCAGCACACAAGACCATCAGTGTTCAGGCTCTCTGTCATTCAATTGCACTGCATCAAGATGAGAAGGAGGAGGGGCAAAGTAGTTGCTTTTGTAGTCTTGTGAATGTTATATATCTCCCAAATATTCAACACTCAGCTTTATTCTAAATCTCTATTTTATGTTTGTATTACTTATTATCTGCTACAGAAGCAAGATAAAGACTTTCCCAATAAACAAAGGTGAAAGAAAAGTGGAGTTCTGAATAGCAGCTGGGTTCTGATAAATTGTAGCAGACAAAAATTGAAAAATACATTTTCCCTGTTAGACTTCATACTTGCAGGCTCAAACTGATATATTGTTGTTGCTTTATGTTGTGAGAAAGAACCGCATAAACTCTACAAAGTATTTGGACACAATATGTGCAAATGAATTGGCTGAAGTTGATGTAATTGGCTTATCTTTCTCCTTGCTTGCTGTTGGCATGGAAGACTTCATGCTCATAAGTAACATGTGGCTTTGAGTACTGTTATGTGCAATGAGTACTACCTATGGAAATGTTCCTTTTTTTTTTTTTTTTTTTTTTTTTAAGTGATTTGCCTTGTTATAGAATGGCTTTTAAAATGGTAGCTTATGAGAAATGGCATATGTGAGGTGCCTTCACATTTGTTACGGATCTTCTTTGTATCTCTTCCAGCTATCCTGTCTTCAGTCTGACTCGTAATTTTCTAGAGTTGTAGGCTTAATAGTTCATTATATCAATTAATCTGTATTATTTGATAGTGGTGAGCTTAAAAAACCCCGTTGTTTATGTGAAAGGTGATGTAATGGTCAAACTAATGCCAAAGTCCATGTGTGAGTCCAGAAAGATGAACTGCTTTAGGCAGTTCAGTTGCATCCGTGAAATCTACTGCCTTGCTTTTTTGCCTGCAGAATATATACAGTCCTAGGAATTGATTAGGTCAAAAAAGTAATTATGACTCTTGACAAAAGAAAAACGAAGCTTGCATTTGTGTACATAGAGCAGGACCTCTTTTTCACAGATAGTGAAGTGAAAGGGTACTACTTTCACTACCCACAGATAGGGTAGTGGTGAATCTTGTAAGAAAAGGGAGATGAAAATTCTGATGCTGCAGCTGTGCTGTGCAGGGGTTTACAGAGAAGGCTACTGGGCTGAGGTCTGTGTTAAATCTATCCAAGATAAAGGCCCCTGAAAAAACTTATCACTTCATGCTGTTAAAGGACTTTTTGTGACTGCTTAGTATAGGAACTCAAAATTGATAATATAATTATATATAATCTGCATCAGTAAATTCTGTGTATATACATTAAAGTTTTATATTCTCTATGACTTCATAATATATTGTTTATATACTATTTTCCTGAAATATACAAATCAACATAGACATAAATTTTATATGTGTAATTATAAAAGTTACATAAACTTGCCTTGGAGCTTTCCTATTTCATTTATCTTTTATAGTGATTTCCAAGGAAAATATATTTTTAACATTTAATATTTCAATTTTTCCCACAGGCCAGCAAACAAGCTAGAAATATGGGAGGATTTAAAGATAATAAGTAAGTGTAAATGAAAGATTACATGTACATAAGCTTTATTATAAATTTTACAATGTCTATCAGATTCTTTAAAAAGAAAGCACCTAGCACAGCAGAGTGTGTTGTTGTTTCAGCAGATATGAAGATGGCATTCCACCCTCCAAAGCCTTTCCACCTACCCCATGGCGGGGAAAAAAGCAATTAGGAGGGGTTTTGTTTTCAGGTATCCTCAGGGAAGTCAGAAGCTCAGAGACCAAGGTGAAGGATTCTACTGCCTCTTGTGTTATCCTAATTAAGAAAAGCTTGTGAAAACTTTCTATACCACCATAGGAAAATGACTAGTTTTTCAGAAAATTACATGCTGAGCCTAACAGAAAGCTTTTCTCAGAAACATAAGCCAGGCCTTATATGGCTTTTTATTTCCTCTTTTCAAGGTTAAGTTTCAAGTAATCTTCATACCAGTGGAACTCTTTGGTTCATCTTTTTATGTATTGGCTAATAGAAGAAGAGAAAGAGGAGGTGGAATAGTTGTCAGATAACTATGTAGTGGAATGCCACAGAGTTGAGGTTAATACCCCTTTTGTATTTTTGGTATCATTTCTTATTCTCCTCTTGCACCTCACACTTTGTTCTTCATTTTTTTTTTTTTTTTTCCACAGCGCCTTTGCCAAACCTAATTTCTCTCTGGTTCCTTTCTTCCCCTGTCTTCCCTTCTTTCATCCAGATTTATTCATGCTGCTTTCACTTGTTCTCTGATGCCTAGTGGCTGGTAGCCAATGCTCATTTTCATTTTCTTTCTTTAGATATTAGCTGCTCCTACCTTAGGTAACTTTCTTTTTTCTCTTCCTCATGAGCTGCTGTTCTGCCTTCTGAGCCTTACATGCATGATGAGGGCTAAGCTGTTGTGCTCATTTCTTGGCCTAGTGAAGAAAGCAGGCTTGACAGCGCATCCACTTTCCTTAGCAAGCGTTCTGGGGTAGGGTGTATCTCCTGGAGCAACTTATATATTTTTTTCCCCCTCCAAAGTACCTGTGTAACAGGCTAAATTTACGTTGTGAAACACTTCAACTGTAGCCATGAAGCATCTTAGAGTTTTTTTTATCTTGGCTGTGGGTTGTCCAATGTGTTTTATGGCAACCAGTGAAAAGTCACTCTGCATTTAAAAAGCACCAGTCTTTTTGAATCTTGGAGAGCTCTGCTCCCTCCTTGACTCATGCTTGTTTCCTTAACTTCAAAGTTATTTCTTCGTCTCTTTTCAAGGTTTCACAAGGAGCATTGTGGCTGTATATAGTACCTGTATGCTAGTAGTTCTTTTACGAGTCCAATTAAATATTATTGGTGGTTACATCTACCTAGATAATGCTGCAGTCTGCAAAAACGGCACAGTAAGTATTTTGCTTTGTTTCAAACGTGTAGCTTAATGGATAGGTATAAAGGAGAGATCAAAAGGGTATAGCTTAGGAGTGTTAGCATGAAACCAAGACTGCTATAAGAGTAAGCTATTGCAGAACAGCTTTTGTCTGCATTTATATTACTCAGAAAAGGTTAATTCATATTTTGCATGGATATTAATTCTCCCAGTTAAGTTTTCCAGAACTAAAGAAGAAAACTGTTGGACTGTTCTATCTAATGCCAGATACTCCTAAGGCCCATATACCTAAATGTCTATGTTGGTGGTGCCAAGCAAAACTTTTATATGATATAACTATCACTCTCAATGCAAAGGAGCTTCACTCATGGTAAATGAATGCCTATTGTACAGAGGAAGCTCTATGAATCACTGGAAAGCCTATCCAAAATGGCAAATGCAAACTTTGATTAGTTACCCTATTAGTTATCTCTGATTGTTCCTGCTGCAAGTGAAGGAAGAGCAAGTCAAGTCACATGTGAGGGTTTTAGAGAAAAAAAGTTTTTTTGGAGGCAGAGATGATGGAGGTCACATTTCATTTTGTAAAATCTGAAAAAGGTTTTGGGCAAGCTGAGTTTGAAGTATAAATATGTTTTCTCTTACTTTTCTAATAGAGAAGAGGATTGATAGGATCAGCTCCAAGGCACTTGTGCTAGAGCAGACTGAGTTCCTGTCTCAATTTCTGAAAGTTTATTTTCTTTTACATAGGGTCTTAGTGACCTTTATTAGCCTTAAGCATAAATAGCTTATTCTACTAAGGAGATAAAAGATCCTATTTTTGCCTGCAGTGCAGTTTTTCTAAGGGACTTCCTCAAATGAATGCAAACTGAAAGCAGCTTTTCTATGCCATTAAAGATAGAAGTGATACCTATATAGTATGGAGGAGAAAATTGCCAGAGAATATGTGAATGATCCCTTGGCCTGGTGGCAGGAAGAATTGGAAGCTACAGCCTGCAACTGGTGATGGAGGAGATGGTTTGAGGCTGTAGTCTTCCCTGCGGACAGCCTGTAGTGACCTATCTGAATATTCTGAGAAGTGTCTTGCTATTCCCTAAAATCTGTGGAGAAAAAATGACAGACTGACAGGCAGGTGCTTGGCTATTAACAGATTTGACCATAATGAACCGAACACATGGTTGAAAGGGAGAAGGATGACCTTAGTAAACTGCAGAACCAAAGGGAAGTCATGATAATTTTTAATTATTTATTTTTAGGGGAGGGAAAAAAAACCTCCTTGAAATGACTTTTGCGTTATTCTCTGCCATCGGCATGTAGCAAACCCTTTTTATTCCTCTCTTTTTCCCTTAGACTCCCCTAGCTCCCCCGGACGTCCAGCAGCAGTATTTGTCGAGTATTCAGCACCTTTTAGGAGATGGTATGGTGCTATTCAGCTAAGTACACTTAAAACACTACTTTCTCCTAGACTTGAGTAAATCATTAGAATATTAATAATTTTGTCACTTTTCTTGTTCTAGGACTGACTGAATTAATAACTGTTGTTAAACAAGCTGTGCATAAAGTTTTTGGAAGGTAAGAGCATATATATATCCACACTTAGCTTTGTATCTTCACTGTAATAACTGATCCTAGAGCAGTGACTTTTATTGTGGGGAAAAGACTTTTTTTTTTTTTTTTTTTTATGAACACATTATGAATAAATGAATAAAGTATCATTATTAATTTCTGCAGTTGACACTGTACCCTTTTTCCTTTCCAGTGTTTCCCTTAAGCAAACTTTGTCTCTTCTGGAACTGGAACAGAAACTTAAAGATATCAGGAAAGCAGTGGAATGTAAAGAGTCAGATAAGATTGCATCTGATTATCCCTTGTGTCATTATCTGATGCCAGATGAAGAAAACCCTTTGGCTAGCCAGGTATTCTAATTTCTATCATCTGTCTTTTATTTATTTATTTATTTTAAATTAGTCCTCTTTTTACCATAGTACTGTCTTTATTAAATGGCAGGGCTTCTTCTTTCATGAATCAAGTATCTTAATCTAGACGAAGCGAGATTGTACCTTCACATTTGATTGAAAACAAGTGTCATCCTCAGAATGTCAGCTTTGAACTCAGAAGCACAACTGAATTACAACTTTTTGCCTGTGGTGTGTGTTGTAATATAAGAAAGTGTAACTGAGCCCTAAGCTAAATATACTACCTTTTATTTGCCTACCAGCAAAGATCACCAACAATTCTAGCATCTCAGGTGATGCACAAGAAAGTGATGATTGGGATTGGATTTGGGCTGGAAAATGAATAGGAGTCAAGAGAAAGTTCTATCAAGTCTCAGTTCTAATGTTAAAACAGTTACCTAAATCTTCTGAAGGCTCTTTGTCTCCATCCACATCATGGAGTCAGAGAAAACTCATTCTTAACTTCATGTTAAAGAAGCAAATGGGGCCTCAGTAGGTGGCCACATATACCTAAACCTTTAACTTAGGCAAATATGCAGCTTTTATCTTGGTTTTGGAGATCAGAAATGGAAAAAAATACTTTGCTCAATTAGTCTAGTATTTCTTTCTGATATTTTTAATTTTAAAATCATCTATCAAAAGGAACATGTTCAAATTTATTTTTAAATGTATTGTGGTATGAAATCCATTTCCAAAATTGACTTGACTCAGCTTATATTGACTTGACTCAGCTTATATTGACTTGACTCCAGGGTGCATAACTATACCATTATTGATGTTCTCATGGTTGCCAGTGGATTTCTTATTGAAAATTGTTTGTCTGTTGCGTTTTCTAGGCCTGTGGACTCACGGAAAGAGACACTGCTACAATTAAATTACTTAATGAAACTAGAGATATGTTAGAAAGGTATGCATATCGGTTACTGAGAAAAATAGTCTTAAATAAAAAGAATTGGTGACATTTTAATTTCCAAAATATGACCATTTATCCATTGCATTATATTAAAAATTTAAATTCAGTAATTGTAGGCTGTGGCTTTTTAAATTAGAGACCTCTGGAATGGTAGGGTTTAGATAACTTTTGTGTTTTTTTAGAGTCTTTTTTTATTTTGTGAAAAACACTTTTTTCATGCATTTATAAGTATCTCAAAGTAATTGCATTTTGGATTAATTTACTCTATCAGAATATATGTATGGTTTTATGAGTGGCTGTATTTATCCTTTTACAAGACAGCTACCAAAGTGAGGCTTCTGTAATAAACAATGTATACAAGCAAACTAAGCTAAGTGCCAAACTATTCTTAAAATTCATATAGTTAGACATTTGTAGAATTTTGAGCATGAGAAAAGCCCCTTCTATGTTAGTGCTTAGTGAAAAATAGAGAAGTGATAAATATTTTTACTTATCTGGTCTTCATTAATCTTAGGCTGACTTGTTTGATATAAAGATATTTGGGGAGCCAGTATTTCTTGAAGTGGCCTTTCCTCTGTGTTGTATATCTTAAGGGAGGGACATCTGTAGCTCTGAGTACTTGTATGTTTGTTTAGTTTGGAAAAATAAATCCTGGATATCAAAACCAGCATTTGTTTACTTTTTCAGTCCAGATTTTGGTACAGTTCTAAGCACATGTTTAAACAGAGGATTCAGTCGACTGCTGGACAACGTGGCTGAGTTTTTTAGGCCTACTGAGCAGGACCTCTGTCAGAATGGCTCTGTAAATAGGTAACTCACTTCTGCTGGGGTTCTTATGTGATATGACTGTTGGTTTCATAGTGAATTCAGAAAAAAAAAGTGCTAAAAATCTTCCTGCTTATGTGAAGTTCTCATGCTGGGTAGAATCCTGGTCTTGGTTTATCAAGAAACAATCCCCTTGTTTTGCTGAAGTAGAGAGCTGCTTTCACCCATGCTGTTGCTAGAACTTGCCCCAGGTGCCTTTTCCATCCTCATCAAGGGATCTCAAAATGGAAATTAGACTTCTCGGTGTTTGCCAGCACTGTAAATGCAGTTTACATTGTCATTTACATTGGCCTTGCTGGCCTGCTAGCAGGGCTTGCTTTGCTGGTGCCGACTGCTGAGTACTGTGCTGGGGTCCCATTGGAGGCGCCGAGGACACAGCATCCTGCAGCCTGGCCCTAGCAGATAGGCTCTTTGTGCCCAAGACCCAACAAACTGGGCTTTGCTATGCTTGTTACGTTGCATGCAAGCTAAGCATCTGTAGAACATCAGGTTCTTCACTGCAATGCTGGAGAAGATACACTTGAGTTTTTTAAGACTATGTGGAATTAGCTGTTATTCTGAAGTTAACTTTGTTTTAAAACAATGCAGCGAGAAGCTGAGTTCTGTATGAACCTGTCTTCCTATTAAATTCTGTGTTTTCTATCAAGTCCCATGTTTCTGTAATAACTTGTGCGTGGTATTTTTATTACTTAGAATATCCCTAGAATCCAAAAGTTCTACTTTTGGGTGCCTGTCCTAAGCCCAGTTTAGAGTATAAAACTTTAGACAATTATCCTGACAGCTCTTTACCAACACACAAACATGTGCTCTGGCTAAACTGTGGGTGTGTTTTTTTTTTTTTTTTTCTTTCTCTCATGCATGAGAGGCAAGTGTAAAGCTGTGTAATAAGAACACCAGTACATCAAGTGAAGTCTGCCATGGTAGTCCTTGGTAGTTAGTGAATACCCTGATAGGAAAAACAACCAACTTCTTTATCTGTACATTTGATTTTGTAGTCTATGCAAAATTAAGATCTACCAACTCTTACACATAAAGTAATAATTATTTTGAAATGTAATATTTATGAAGTTTAATGACTTCACCAATATTGAGGCAATTAAAGGTCAACTTTTTTTCTTTCCTAGTCTTTGCAGTGTCAGTCTTCCTTTAGCTAAGATAATTCCAATAATAAATGGACAGATCCATTCAGTATGCAGTGAAACTCCCAGTCACTTTGTGCAGGTAAGAATTTTCATTATTTTAAATACTCCAATAAAATTTTGAAATGTAAGCCTCAGTTTAATAACATACCTTTGCATATTTTTTATTGCCTTTAAAAGAAGCAAGAGCAACTCGTACTTCGAATTTTTTGTACTTTTGCAGCTTCCCAAAAGATGTATATGAAGTTTTTGTTTGTTTTCACTCTAGAATCCCTTCTCTTTAATAAAGTGTATAGAAACACAGAAAAGCCTCTCATCATGATTCTATTTGCAATTCTGGTCATAAGCATTTCTAACACAAGAAATTTGAAATTAAATCTCTGTGGGAATGCCAGGTGCTTTTGTGATGTTGAATGCAATTAAGCACTGAAGCAAAACCAGTAAAGGGGTAGGTGCGTTGTTTAAGCAAATTCTTCTTTCAATTTCTTCCAGGACCTGTTGATGATGGAACAAGTGAAAGATTTTGCTGCTAACGTGTATGAAGCTTTTAGTACCCCTCAGCAACTAGAGAAATGAACTGCACATGAATAGGGATAGATCATGTATTTATAACACATCTCTTGCAACTACTGATGAGAAAAGGCTAATCTTATGATGGCGTGGGAGGGGTAGACTAGCAGAGGGAATATACATACTGAAAAAGTTGGGAGTGAGCCTATATTTGTTCTGTTTCATAGAATTCTACTTAATGTCCCTTTAAAATATTACTGGGGAAAAAAACAGATAAAGGATTTTCTATCAAAACCTGGCTAAAGGCTTCCCTAATTTATTTACTGTAACTTGTATTTCATCCACAAGACATCTCATAGCAGTATTCTAACAGCTCTTAAAAAAAAAAAAACTGCCTGGGATTTGTTTTGTTTTAGGGGGAAAAATGATCTAAGAATAGCACAGAGCACACTTTTCCCCAAAGCTTTTCTTGTTATAAAGGAAAACTTTTTTCTTTGATTTTATGAAATTATTCCAACAAGTCTCTCATTCTCCAGAAAGTCTTTGACTGATGCAAACTGCTGCAGATTCCCCTTCAGCAGGCAGGGGGTGGTATTCTTGTTAAGGTGGATTTTTAGAAGTTCTCTTGTTTATGCTGTTCAGACAGCAACTGCTGTATACAACTTGTAAATATTTTATCTTAATTTGTATTAATTTTGAGCCTACTGTCTGTATTGTAATAAAATATTTTAATGTAAAGTTTGTGTATAATGTAAATAGTGTAGTTTTTGCTTTCTCATTGATCTAGGAGTTGTGACACTATTGAAAGGAAAGTGAATGTAACTTGTAAAGCACTAGCTTTGCATTTATTTATATTACTTACGGAAAAAAAAAAATCTTTAAGCTCTGTGTTGAAAGAGCATACACTTGGTTTTCTTCCTGCTTCCCCCTCTTTGTGAACTGCACCTTGCAGACACAATTTGTGGAATTTCTCTTTTTGGATGCAATCCAATGCATAAATACATAAAATGCTGTTTTTCTGCCAAAGTTGAAGATACCCAATTCTTCCTTTTTTAAAAAAAAAAGAACAACTTAGTCATAGAAGATATTTTCTTTAGTATTTCATAAAATGCACACTAGTAACTGCATAAAACAATGGATCTAAACAAGAGTCAGCTTTAATCTTACATAATGATACAAAGATCAACTTAAAAAAAACCTCACAGTGATTACAAAAATTTGTACTTAATCCCAGTAATGGGCAAAATTATTCAAAAACTCATGCTTGGGACTGAAGAAGTAATTACACTTTGCATCTACAACCTTTGCAAAACTTTTCATACAAATACATTACCTCCCTTACCTGCAGCAACCACCTGCCAGTTTTTAGCAAGCACCAGGAAAACTTATTCTTCAAAATTGTCACTTCTTTAATCTACAGTGCTACAGTAGTTTATTTCCCATTTCATCACTGACAGCTACAGTTGCTGTCTGATCACTTGAACAGGGGCTTCAGTTAGGTTTCATGTTTCTCATGGCTTTAAAAGTATAGCAGCTGGTTCAAGAGTGGAGAGAGAACAATAGAGATGCTGACAGTTGCATACAGCAATCCAACTATCTAGTACTAGATTCCATCCTCTCCATTTCTATTCCACCCTTTAATATTAGTTCATCTTTCATTTTGAAAAAAGTGAAATGGTTGATATTTCTCATGGAAGGAAGCAAGAGCTTGATATTGATGATGAGTTGGGGGTGGTGGGGAGACAGGGAGAACAATTTGCTACCCATTTGAGTGTCACTCAGCTTACATTTGTCATTTGCAAAGCCCAGCCCCACTGACAGGGTAACTGCTTCAGGCTTAGTTGAGGTAGAGCTACCACCATCCCCTTTTCTTCCAGGGCTACCCATTTCAGCAGTTCTTTGTGGCCAATCAGTCTCACCTGCAATAGAAACCAAAACTGTAATTAAAGTCTTTTCAAAGTACATACAACTGTGTATTTGACAAAAGCAATGTTCCTCCATAGCTAATTTCCTCTCAGATTATCCTTAAATACCACTCATCAGCCAAATGCAAAGACTGCCAGGTCACAGACCTTGCAAAAATACTTGCAAAGTAGACAGGTAAGTAATAAAGCTAGTAGAGTTTATCTAAATTTGAGAACTATTTAGGTTCATAAATGTACATAAACACTTTTCAAACATTTTGCATGTGATCTAGGGCTATAGGCACAAACGTATTGACCTTACTATCACATCTGTCTTAAATGCCAGTTTCCCAATATAAATTTAGTCTTGAATTAGCATCAGTTGCTTAGAGAATGTGGACAGTTGTCTCTGAATAAAGCTGACCTAAACAGCTTGTGGCAGCTACTGTGAAATGATGAAGACACTAGTAGTCTTTAAAGACCAGTCTTTACTGCTGAAATATTACTCTGCATAGACAACCTAGGTGCCTCTCCAAATTTAAGATGAATCTACATTTATGTTTCAGATAATGTTTGGTGTATGCTTTTCAAACAACTGATTAACCCCCCTTGCAATGTTTTCATCCTCCTCACCAAGCTGTTTTACTGTTCTCAGCTGAAGCTAAACGAGAGGACATAGCCTAGGCACACACAGTGCACTTCAGTTACTACGGAGTACCCAGTGGATGAGCACAGCTTGCTTTGAGACAGATAGGTAGTCACAGCAACTTGCTATTTTGTATCCCTGGATAACTACAAGTCCTTTAAAAGGCAAGTTTGTGCTTTCCCTGTGTGCAGAGCCTTCATTTGAAACTATTGCCACTACTGTCCCATTGCAGCACTTGCAATACAGCTATAGCAAAGTCACAAGAATGGACACTTCTGTAGGGGAGAGAAAAAAAAAAAAAAAAGGGGGGTTAGAACCTATCCTGGGAACACCAGAGCTGGCACAAGATTTCCCAGCTGCTTGGCCTCTTTCTGATCCTCAGTCTGCAAGTTAAAATGCATCTCAGCAACAACTAGGTCCAACTTTATTTGTTAGAGAAGAAATACCCCACCGGGAGGACAATGTCCTGGGATGAACACTAACATTTTGCTGGGTCTCTGCTAATATTCCCAGTCCCAAGAGCTATGCATTCCTGCCAGAAACTAGAGCAAAACACTGACAGAGATGATAATACTTGAGATACTTTACACGTGCCTTGACAATGTGTACATTTCTTGCAATACATTCTGTGTTAAAAAACTCATGGTTTTAAAGGAGTAGGGGAGAAGAGTTGATACCTCAGTTTCTCCAAGTGTAGCCTGTGGTTCACCAAGTGCCAGTGTCCCAGAGATCGGCCAGTTAAGGAAAAGGGCATAGACTCGGCCTTCTTTAGGCCGCGATGTGTACCTGGTTGGAAATGGGCAACAGAACTGCACATCAGTTTTCCCTGTAAATCTTCCAAAGGGGCATATATCAACTTCATATATATCAAAATAAAAAAATAGATTTGAAAATTTGATGTTAGTGACATTTTCACATGCCAGATAATCCATACCCTTTAATAAACTAATGTTCCCTGCAAACATGTTCCAACAAATTAGAGGCAGGGGAGACTAAAGTAGTGAACTTAAAGATCATCTGTTTTTATCTTTATTAAGTACATAACACTGCTGCTCACTCATATAAGAAGGTTATGCGGTACAGAGGAACTGATAATTGCACATTATATCCAGGAAACATGGTAATTTGCACCCATGCTCTAGTATATAATAACTCCACGGAAAAATTTCATAGAAGTTTGTGCAACGAGAAATCTTTCATCTTGCACAATGAATTTTTTAAAGTTGAGTTTCAGCAGACATCCACCATTTCTCCTCGGTAATCTTGTGGTAGGTACTTACAAGATTTCTGCAGACTTCCTTAATTTAATTACTTTTTTTTTGTTGTTGTTCCCAGAAATACTTTTACTAAAGAGCTGGTGTTTTAGCATTTCAAGGCTACGTCTAGATAGCACATCTTACCGTGAACAGGAGTAAAACAAAGTGCGGGGAAGCAGAGAAGAGGTCAGACCAAAACCCTTACAGGTCAGTAAGTGCCACAGCAGCTGTGAGGCACAGAGGCAGTCTGGAGTCCGCACAATGAATGAATTCAGTGACCAAACTATTGCTGTATTTTCTCCAAACCTTTTTACTTCACAAAGAAGCGTGGAGTAAGCTAGACAGAACTCTAGTCTTTCTCCTGTTTCTCTTCCTCTCTCTCTGTTTCTCTCTCTCAATAGTAAGACATATTTCAAACACACACACACACAAACACTTCATAGCAGTTCTAAACTTTGCTCTTTTTTAAACAGTTTCTGTTGCCAACTACATTAAGGAGCACAAGATCATTAAGGAAACAGGCAACCCTCCCTTCAGCCTCTGGATCATCCCCAAACCACCTCTTCTGACACCTACTTATGTCTTCAGCCAGACCGTTACACTCACAGCTAAGCCGACAAAGCACACTTATATCTAGCATATGGACTAAGCTGCAAGTCATGAAGAATTTCACGCAAGCTTCTGCTGCGCTCCGTCACGCCTGTTTTGGCTGGCGGCCTCACCATACTTCTGGCGTGGCGGTGTCGTTCTGCGCTCTCCACGGCGTCGTCCCGTAGATGGCTTCTCCGTTGACTTGCAGCCAGGTGCCCATCTGCCGCAGGCGTTCTTCGAATATGGCAGCAATGCGGCCGTCATGAGTGGGCCCAATGTTCATCAAGAGATTACCCCCACATGATACGGTTTCTACAAGTTGCTGAAATGTTTTTAAACACACATTCAGAACATTTGGTTAAAAGAAGAAAGAAAAAAAAAGAAAAAAAGAAAACAAACAAACAAACCACCAAACTCCAGAGTACTTGTTAAAACCTAGCACATTACTACAGAATCATGGACTGAACTGGCCATGTTCCTGCTCTGTGTTTAGGCTCGAAAGGGCATCTCAATAGTCAATGCAAAAATCTAAGCTCCCATATGAGGGAGCTCAGTTATCTATTTTTAAGGACAGAAAATAGCCCCAATACAGTCTCACTCCGAAAGTTCTGACTGAATACACAATTGAATGAAATTCTACAATTTTTAAAATATTTTAACTTCTACAAGAATTTTCTAAAAGTTTTACTAACAAAACACGATTATTTCTCTACATGAGAAGAGAATAGGGTTGCATCATGTTTTTTTTTAAGCTGAAGCAACTTCTTCCTCTATTTAATGTTCTGCCTATTTTATGGTAACAGCAGAAAAACAATAGGGAGCTTTGGATATTTAGTATCTAGCTTTCACAAACTATTTAGAAGAAAATGAATCATTATTTTATTTAGAAAAAAAACTTGCTTCTGAAGGTACTATTTATATGAAAATAAATTATGATTTGATTGATTTATTATTTCAGTAAAACAGTATTTTTTATTAAAAATGCAACTGAAATATGATACAATATAATAGTCAGGAGGGAGAAGCAGAAGTTCATCCCACTGTACCTTGACCAGTTCCTCAATCGTGAGGTAGTCGTCCAGTTTTGCGTCCCTCCTGTAGCCCCATGACTGCTTGTCAATAGTCATGCAGTTCTCCCATTTGTGAGGGAGAAGGTGGCCAGGGTTGTACCGGTCACTACAGGTGTAGAAACCTCCGTGTCTACAGATGCTTCCAACACCCCAGCGGTCATTTGTCACAACTGTATCTCGAACTGGACTGAAAATTCAAAATTTTTAAGTTTGTTATTTTCAGAACTGCAGTCATGAGCAGTGAAATATCCTTCTTCATCCCTCAGAAAATAGTGTTTAGAGTGACTTCTGCACTACTAATTTATTTCAATTCAACTGAATGCAATTTCAGGCATCTTTTTCTCATCCTTTCCTAGTAAAAGGCCTAGATCAGTATGTCTTAGGGAAGGATGCTGAGAACTTTCATGTGAGATCTGTGAGGCAGCAGGCTGCAAGGCAGCAGGCTGCACTGCATATCCACTCTCAGATGTACAGCCCGCAACTACAACAATGTACCCATATTCTTAGATTATTCTGCTATCCTGGTTGCCCATGCTCTCCACAATTCTTAAGGAAGAATATAAAGTTTGGTAGAAAAAATTAGTATCATCTTAACTGACGAACTTGGTTTTAAAAATGTGGGGGAGGGGGTAAAGGGGTTGTTTGTTTATTTTAAAGCATTTGGATTCTTTTAGGGAATATTTGCATTCTTCATGCTTTATAGCCAAATCCCAATGGGCAGTGGCACCAAGTTCCACAAAATATACAAAAAGTGAGCCCAACTAGAAAGAAGGCAGAATTTTCAATTAGGAAATCATTACTTACCTGTCATTATACAGCCAAGCTAAGAAACCTGTGCTATTCCAGTAAGAATCTGGTGCATTTCCATTCCCATCAGACCAAATTATTTCTGGTTGGTACTTTGTAACAATTTCATAGAGTTCTGGTAATGATTTACTGGTGGGAAACACTCTTGTCTTGAATACATTGGTGGCATCTTCAAGAAAGAGAGGATTGAACCATTCAAATAAAGAGTGATATAACCCAAAATGCAAATCAGTCCTGTTTCTAATAGATGTTGCTAGTTCACCCACAAGGTCTCGCTTTGGTCCTACATCAACAGCATTCCAGTTCCAAGAATATTTGGATCCCCACAAAGTAAAGCCTGAAAAGATAAAATTAAATGGTAAGAAAGGGAAGCAGAAAAGGAGAAGTTAAAGTTCTTCTTTCTGCAGTTTGCAACTGTGAGTTTGTGATGGAAATAATATATGTAATAATACAGTTATCATAGTGGAAAACATTTCTATCTCTGTCTAACCACTGTTAAGGGTCCTACAATCAGAAGTCAACACCATATGTATTTATGATGGTGTATACACATATATTTTTTTCTCCACACATACATTTATAGATATATTTAAAAACACAACTTCCAGGTATATACTAAATCAGGCTAATTATTACTTCCTCCTTAGTTCTTCACACCACTCAGATGTCCCATGAAATTAACCAAAAATATAGCAACTTTGGAGGCATCTGGGTTTCCACTGACCATTTCAAATATAAACTGTCAACATGCAGTCAATAAACAGGAAGACAAAATGCTCTTTCAGTTGCAGATTGCACTATCATTTACATTCAAAGACTATTCTCCTCCCTCAGGCTACATCTAATGCAAATGTTCAATTTTCATTTATCTTGACATTTATAATAGCTCAGTCACACAGCCAGTTTATGTCTATAAACAGAGTGCAAAAACTCCTGGAATAGCTTTTAAAACATTAAGTATCAGGAGAAATTTAACTTTTCAGACATTAAGCAATCCAGCATAAGCTCCACCAGATGAGCTCAATTCTTTTTCAGACTGCTTTACAAGCACTGCCTAATAAATTCTACAATATTTTTGGGAAACAAATACATGTAATTGCATCTACTAGACAAACAAACTTAAAAAGAAGAGAAAAAAAAAAAAAAGAGAAACACAGCCCAAGGCTACTGAACAGACTAAATGAATCTTGATTCTTTTTTGAAGTTAGTGGGAATTGTGCCATGGGCATCACTAGGAAGGACTAGGAGAACTTTGTGCATCAGAATTGGTATTAAGATGCACAAGCTACTAGTTGCCTGAGAATAAATAATGGGACATTGACTCCAGCAACCCCCAAAATGATTTTCTTCATAATAAACTTCTTGCATAACCTTTGGCAAATCCCTCACATCTGTAAAGCTGCAACATCCTGTCTTATTTCTCTCAGTGCAAGCATGAGCCCTGTCCTCTTAGACACCCAATCCAGATTCTAGCTCCTACAGCACCAGGATGCGCTGCACCCTATATATGTTCCTAAGGCTGAAATGAATTCCTGGAACATATTCTAAAGTCCTTGGGGAAATCTACAGAGCTAGTTAACCACCTGTACACAGCACTGTTTTATACATAACACAGTACAGAGTTTACTCATGCTGGTTCCTTAGGCAATAAATTACACAACAGTCTGAAAGAAACTATAGCTACTGCAGGATGCACCTACCTGCTTAGGCCAGAGAACAATGGCACAACCAGTTCCTCCTTCCACAAAAACTTTACGACTGCAGCTATAATGTAAGAGTCAGAAAAATAAATGCATACTTCCTTGGCTGAGTCAGGGTAAGTCAGTCAGTCTGTTTGCCCTTCTCTGCCCCTGTTAGCAAGCAGGAAAGTTGCTTGGGCTTTTCATCAGATGATAGAAATGCAATAGTTACTAACATCCACAAACCGTCCATTTACCTTCATGATGTTTTGATGTTAAGACAACATATTTTGCACCTGAGGCCTTCAGAATATCTGCCCACTGGTTGGGATTAAAGAATTCTGCTGTAAACAATGGCCCAAAATCTTCATATCTAAACCCAGGTGGATAATTTGCCTCCATAAATTTCACATAGGGTGCTCTCTTTTCTTTCTGCCAGTACCACCTAAAAAATACAGTAAAACACCGCAGTAAAAACACAGCTGCTGATATATTATGTAAATACAGAGAAGAGAATTGAAATACTCAATTTGTATTTGCATTCATACTAAAGCACACTGTTACAGGACACTGGAAATGGAATAAAATCACTTCAGAAAGTAACAGTTTCAAATAGGAAAGATTTCCTTTTTGCAGCCTTCTCTCTCAGCGCTCTATTTTTTTTTTTCTTCCAGAAACGCCGCTTTGCAAAGGTCCTGAGATTTTATTTGGAGCACTAGCACAAAGCAGCTATACTTTGAAAAATGATTTTTTTTAAGAGGCAGTCTTACTCAATGCCCCGATGAGGAAAATTCAAAGGGCACAGTTATGCAGTTTGTGCAAGTAGCCCAGGTGTCACAAGGAATAGCCTTTTTCTGGATTAATGTAACTTACCCTTCTCTGGTCTCAGGCATCAGCCAGACACCCCTGCTCCACAAACCCCACAGGATGAGAGACAAGAGGGATGTGACAAACTTCATCACCCACATTAAAGTTTTCTAGGGTCTTTTTAGAAGTAAAAAGCAAAACACAGAGCAGAAGAATGAATGCGTGAGCCTGAATCTGTGCACAAGCATCAGAGCACAGCACTTCAAGTAAGGCCTGAACACAATACTAGTTTTTCTTTTTTTTTCCTCTCTCCAAAGAAAGTTACTGATTAGTAAGTGGTGATGATGTTTAAAAACAAGCAAACAACAACAAAAAATCCTCCTGAAACCTTTAAATGAAATTCTGAAGAGCAGACCACGTTTTGTCTACAGAAAATAGCAGCTTGCCTATAGTGATGTTGGTTTGTTTCATGGACACTGCATTAGGCTTTGGACATTGCATTAAACTCTGCACAACCCATTACTACCTTCCCATTAAAAAGACAGCCTGATTATTCCAAGTCACAGAAGAAGGATGTGGCAGTGTGCAAAGGAGGAGGCAAAACAAATGAGATGTTCCCAGGGGACCAGGGTCACTGAACACTCATATAAACTAAAGGTTTTAATCTGCTTCGGAATTAAAATTATTTGCTGGACCAGAGGTTTAGGTTTCTTGGAGAGGAAAAGTGAGCTCCTCGGGCAAGGCCCCACTCTGCCACTCGGCCGCTTCTCCCACTGCGGGCACCGCAGCAGAAGGGATCTGGCCGCTCGCGCTGCACGGCTGCTCAACGCGCTCACAGGCTCGACGGGCCCCAGCGCCCCCAGACTCCGCGTCCCTCGTGCCCCAGGCCGCGACGCTTCCCGCCTCGCCGAGCCCCGCGGCAGGGGAGCACGGGAGCCGCACGCAGCCCAAGACCACGGACCTGCCCGTGCCCTGAAAGCGGCGGGGCGACACTGAGCCCCAGAGCTGCCCAGCTGCGCCCAGGCGCAGCCCCAAGCGCGCGGGGCCGCTCACCAGAACCACTCGCTGCCGAAGCTGGGCACGGAGAACACGCCCCAGTGCACGAAGACGCCCAGCTTCGCCTCGTCGAACCAGGTGGGCAGCGGCCGCGCGTCCAGCGACTGCCAGGTGGGCTCGTAGCGCGGCTCGCAGCGCGCCCCGCCGCCCGCCAGCAGCAGCAGCAGCGGCGGCAGCAGCAGCAGGAGCGCGGGCAGGGCCCG
>VWPW01014657.1:166568-225458 GCA_013389825.1 Crypturellus undulatus
GCCGCAGCTGCCTGCGCCGCGCCGGCCTGGGCGGCTCAGGTAAGGCAGGACCCCCGCGCGCGTCCCCCCGCGCCTGCCCCTGCTCGCGCTCGTGCCCGGGGACATCCTGGCTGCTTCTCGCAGCCCCCAGGAACCCGGCGCCGCCCGGCCCGCGGGAGCGCCCGGCTCCGAGGGCAGCCAAGCCCGGGGGGCTGCAAGCACGTCTGGGAGCCCGTGCTCCTCACGGTGCTGCTTCACGTGTCTCCCTTGAGCGATGCATTGGGATTTTCCTTTTGTACCTGTGCTACCTTCTAGTCACTTCTAAGGATGCTATCATCTACAGGTGAGGCAAAACTTCCTGAGTGAGTATCCCTTCTTTCACTGGGAGCTAGCTACTGCAGCCGCACCTGGGTGCTTGTCTCTGTCTCAGAGACAGAGCAGGTGCCCTGCAGGGTTCAGAGTAACTCCTGTGTAAAATGGGAGGAAGCAGGATCACAGCTTGCAGTGCAGACCTTTGAACCAGACAGGCAATTCCTCGCTGGGGCTGGGCACATATGTGCCAGCAGAGGCACACATTTTAAGTATAGCTGTAAGATGTGCTGCGCAGAGGTGCCCAAGAAACCACGATGCTCTCAGGCACTGGGGCTTGGGGAGGCAGAGCACCTCAGAGCCCTTGAGGGTTTGGAGGGACCTTGTCTGCTGCTGCATTGATAGTGCAGCAGCGTGTTGCCTCTGCAGCAAACTGCCGTGTCCTGTTGTGTTCCTTCCTCAGGGATGCTTAAGGTGAGGCAGATGGTTTGCTTGGGAAGTTCAGGGGTGTGGGTAATGCCGGACTGAAGTACAAAGGAGTGAAAGCTCCTGTGCTCACATAGGAGTGAGAAGCCTGTGTTAGATTCAACTTGCAGGGCAAAAAGCTGTAAATAAAAATAGCTTGTTGTGCTGTTTTTCTGCGTCATTTTGTGTTCTACTTTTTCCAAATCTACTTTACCACTTTCTGTATCCACTTAAAATTATATTCAAGAAAATTTGGGTGAGGCAGAGGAGAGGTAGTGACTGCCAGTGGTTTGTCCCAAATAGACTTAGACCTTTAGGTGCAAGGCAAGATGTGCCTCAGCATCGTGTGCCTCAGCACATCGAGCAGCAGCATGCTGTCTTCCTTTCCCCCCTGGACTCAGAGGGATGGCCACAGAGTTTTAGCGTGAGACCCACACCTGGTCTTAGGGTGAGCGTGGCTGTCAGTGTGAATGAGAAGGGCAAATCCAGTGGAGGTGAAAGGATGGAGTTTACAAAGATAGATCATTATTTGGAGTTTCTTTAAAGAGAAAATTTAGAAATTGTTGCCCTACTTCATTTTTCTCTTTTGGTTTTGAGGATGTGCTTCCTGCCATCTGACAAGAGTTGCTTTCTTTGATTGCTATTTTGTCATAATCCTTTCTTTCATTCTGTATTTTCTCCACTGCTGTTTCCTCTATTTTTTTCCAGCTGCTTATTGGGCACAACCAAAATACTTATCTATTGGCACACAACTGATGATTCCCGTTTTAAAAAGAAAAGTATGCATTAAAGATTCAAGGCTGTTAAATTTTTAACATGGTGGTTAGAGATTCGTTTAATACCATGATCCCATTAAAATACCCTGCTTTTTCATTCTCGCACTAACCTGGACAACAACCATAATGCAGACAGAAATGTGAATCACTTAGGAAAACAATATGACTCTCGTTAATATTTTTGCCTCTAGCTCTCTCTCCAGCTGTATCATTTTATTAATTAAAAGTAGGCCACTCATTTACATCAGATGTTACCTGTGCTCCAGCTGTCCTCTTTAGAAAAGAGAGATTTGCACTTGAAATAGCTTGCAGCATGTTTGTTTACCTGTGTTCCTTGTGATAGTAAAAAGTTGTGGTTCACGTTGCACGTTCATGAGCGTTGGATGGATTTCAGCACTGGTGGTGCTGGGGAGAAGGTTTTGTTTGTGCATGGTCGGAGATCAGTGGGTACCATGTGAAGAGTTTGCGCTGCCGTTTTGCTACTGCTTGATCCACCACTCTGAATGCGGGATTTCTTAAGAGACAATATTTGTAGAGACTATCTGGTTAGGAAAAATAAAATAGACTTTCTAAAAGCAGCTTTGGCAGTGGCTCATAAAATCCATCTGCCCATTACTCCAGATTGGTACTGTGCGTGTCGGAAAGTGCAGCGAGGCTGACTTTGTTCTCCCACTGTTCGTGCTGCTTTTGTTTTCTTACTCCCCACTCCTTCCTCTGTTGCTCCCGTATACTGAACGTAACAATTTCCTGGTATTGCTTCACAGAAATTCACTTCATGAACTGTGCTCCTGCTTTTTTAGAATAACATTTTTTTTCCCCTTCTTTTTAAAATAGGCCTCCTCTGCTAGAGTTAGAAGTAGTAGATTGCCTGATTTTGGTCCCAGGACTGCATCGCATTGGACACATCCATGTGTCTGGCACAGCTTTTGCCTCCAAACACTTTCTTTACTTCTGGTAAGACCCTGGGAGGAATAAGGTGCTCTTCCTCATGAGTGCTAGTAGCATAGGCTAGGCTTTTGCTTTATTCTCTAACTAAGTGTAAAATCATGTGATTTCAGCAATTCTGTGGGAGGCACAGACTGCGCATCACTTGAACGTCACAACCCTAACTGAGCACTGGCCACTTTGTATGGGCCTCTCTAGGAGATGGGTCAAGAAGATGCTGTCTGTGATAGCCCTGTGGTCCAGCTGCATCGACTGACAGGTGCCGCTGCCAGGTCACCGTGTCCCTCCTGCCTGTGCCGGTCCACACAGATGGTTTTTACTCTGCTCTGCTTCAGTGCTGTTCGTTCTTTCTTTCTTTTATATCAAGAAAAAAAAAAAAAAAAAAAGTAGACTGAAGTGAAGAGTCTTGCGTGTCGTTACAAGGTGAAGTGAGGTTTGCGGTGAAGTGCATCTTCTGAAAAGGGAACTTTGCATCTCAGACCAGAAACAAACAAACAAAAACCCCTCCCTTCTGTTTCTGGGTGCTTTGTGTGATTGGCAGTGTTATACTGTTGCAGTTCCTCTTGAAATCTTGCTTTTCTCTTTAGTAACAAGCAGTAGCTTCAGATGATTTGTTTCACGGTAGAGATGTGCACCTTTCAGTCTGAGAGATGAGCGCCTCATTTTTGTTTCCATTCCTTTCATGCTTCTCTCATGGCAGAAGAAAGAAACTACCAGAGAATTCAGACAAAATCAGCCATGTATCAAGTTATAGCCCAGATGCTGGAGCACAAGAAGGCAGTGAGAAAAGTTATAGTCACAAATCAAGACTCTGGAAATTCTTTGGAGAAAAAAACAAAATAAACAAACAAAACTTAATTCTGGAAATTCTTGGCTAGCAAAGTGGTCCTTAGCAGGTTAATGGAGCTAAAATGATAATGAGCAGTAGCTGGAAATATATCTTCTTCCGTTCCCAGAATATGCAGGGTAAAATGATGACTTAAAATCATCCATTTAAATGAAAATTGGTGAAAAGTTCATGTAGCGATCAGAACAGCAGAGTGGCAGATGCTGTACGGGAAGAAAAATTGTGAATGTTGGACATACTAGAACTTTTCACGAATGAAGTACTCCATTTTGCAAACATTAAAAAAAAAATCATTTTCTCTCTGAGAGTAATGGATAAAATCTTAGAAAATAAAGTGGTTTTGAGAGCAGATATTTGAGTTTCTAGAAAGAGTGAACCACCCCAAACTCTCCTTCTGGGTATTGATTTGGCAATCTGCAGGCATGGTGCCTAGGGAAAAAGATAAGATATGGGTAGGGCGTAGTCCTTTAGATTTACCTCTCCTGCCCTCTGTTCTTGCACTTTTCCAATATGGCAACAGATTCCAGTTTCTAGGCTCTGATTTCCAAATACACTAAATAAGATTCCTGCCAAAGTCCATGAAAGTTGGGCTCGGTGTTTTTAAAGAAGATACCAGATGGGTTTTGGTGTCAGACTGCTAGAAAGATGGAGTTTCTCATTCAATAAATGGGGAAAATGGCAAGATGCAGGGCAGAGAGCCCTGTGATGTGGAAGTGTAGTAAAGAGAATAATCATTTTTGCTATGTTTTATAGCAAAAATGGTAATTTAACAAAAACATGATTCTCCATTGTATCAAGCATGACTTGTTTACAACATAAATCAAAGTACAGAATTTTGCAAGAAGATTAAGGCAGATAATCTAGGATGGAAAACTATAGCAAAAGTTAAGACAAATAGTCATTGTTATGGATTTAGAATTTAAGCTCAGCAACTGTGATTGAACTGTGTGGTTTCCAAGAAATAGTGCACCCTCTCCCTAAATCCATGTTCCTATTTTTCCATTAGCTTGAAAATCTGAACTATCAGGAATAGCAGGTAATAGGACCATCTACTTCTTTGTAATAATCTGAGCACATGCTTAGACCATCATTATGTAATGATTAATTTGATTCCTATCATCCTCACTTGTAGTTTCAAAGTGTGCTTGGGAAAAATTCGGTATCATGGAACTTTTTATATCGCACGCTATGCGGAGTTTAAGTCTGTCCATGTCACTGTTTTTGTTTGAGATTCAATGGATGCAGAAGGAAGCAGCATGCTCCAAAGTCTAGTTAGTCGTTTCAAATAGGCATTTACACAACATTATATGCAAAATAAGAATCTACCTATTTTCTCTTGGACTAAAGGGTGTTATTCTGCACCAAGCTGTGCAGAACAAATGGTTTACGTTCTTCATATCAACCCAGTTAGATCAAGTGTTGGATAAACTGGGAGGACAATGATTTACAAACACAAAACACATATGCTGTGTGCTTTGAAGGTGAAACGGTTTCTGGGAGAGCACTTTACAGACAAATACTTCGAGAATAAAAATAAATGTTTTCTAAATGTGTTGGTGCTCTTCATGGTTAGCTGAGTTGAATTTGATTTGCAAACACTTGCAGCGTATGATTTAATAAGCATTTTGCAGGAACAAATGAGCAGCTCCGTGTGCGATCTGTTCAGTAGTTTGCTACTGTGTGTATTTTAGTACGGCCCTTGATGTTTAGCACTTCCTGTAATGTGTGGCTTTTGCCAAGTAACCTTTTAATATCAGATCACATTTGAAGTATGAAGCCTGAATAAACTATTGAAAGAGCAGCTGAAGAAAAAAATGCTACTCCTTATCTTTGCTGAATTAAGTAATTTGTTCCAAATAAATTTTTCGTTTGTTTTTAAACCTAAATATTTCATCAATCAAATTCATTGTTGCTATAAATCATTTATGTTCCTTTCCCTCCCCCCACAGAGTTCTTGCTGTTATTTCATGAAATAGCAGATACCATATAAGGTAAAAGGGCAAGAGATAATTTGCAGGTTTTTTTAAGGCTTGGAGAAGAATTTTTTTCTTCTTCTTCTTCCTTTTTGAAATAGAAATCTTTTTAGTGCTAGAAAACCCATAGAATTTCAAAGTTGATTATTCCCTGTATTAATCTCCTTTCTGATTTTCTTATTTTATATCTTTTAATATAAGACAAAAAGGCCTTCAGTGATCTTCTATTTTTTTTTTACCCTAGCATTGCATGTTCCTATCTTTAACAGATGCAGAAGCTGTTCTTTTTTTTTTTTTGAGATGCTATCAAACCAGGTGGTTCCAAAGGAAAAACATCCAGAAGAAAATAGAAAATCCTGAGGTCAGTTTTTGAGCTCAGTTACTTTTTAATTTGTCTTTGTAATTGTCAACCTTAAAACCACCGTAGAAAAAGAGGAGTTCTAGCTTTTCATTCATGTGGAAAACCTTGAAATCTTTCTGAAATACATACAGAGTTTATAGACCATGAACACTTTACTTTGTGGTGAGTTAAGAAAACTTTTTTTCCTGTTTGTATAGTTTTGATTCAGAAATAGGCTTTTTGTATGTGTGTTAGGATTTTTGAGTTTAGAAAGGCTAAAGTAATAAGATATCGGTATATTTTAGCAGTATCAAATCCTCAGTATAGGGTAGGTACTCTTTTGGTGCATCACTTTGCAAGTTGGCCTTGTTCTCCACTAAGAGCAGCATAAAATACTGCAAACTTTGACAGTAAGATATCTTTTTGTCCTCTCTTATTTGTTACATGTTTCTGGTCCATTTCAGATCGTTCTTCCCATTTCTCATGTTGCTTTTGCCGCTTTGCCATGTTCAGAGCAATATGTGGCCAAACAGCTAGGGCCTGGGAGGGGAATGTGGAAGAGGAAGTACTGTGCTCTGTGGAGGTGGTGATGACTGCAGCTCATATGATAAAATGCAGCATGTAAATGACTTCTCATTGATTTTTATTTTTTTTCCTCTCCAAAACAGTAGCATTTTCTGGTTGCTTTAAATTAAGCAATTCTATTTCAGCTTTCCTTCTACGTTCTTACTTTTTTTTTTTAATATCTGCACAATTTACAGTATCAAGTAGTAGAACTTGTTTGGGGGAGCATGACTATTATTAAAAGTAATTGCTTTTCCTTTCAACTTCAGGCATGACCAGTCACATACACATATTATTTTAGCTCTCACTTGTGGAATTCAGCCAGCTGTACAATAATCTCTTTCAATGGGGAGTACCTGCTAACAGCTCAGTTTTGATGGTTTTAATCAGGTTCTACCTCTCAAACTATATATGATATATAAAGAATCTGTTTTTTTTTTTTTTTTTTTCTTCCTTTCACCTTTCCCTGTTCTTTCAGGCCTCTTCCTGGCTATTTGTTTTCTTTACTCTCTCTCCACAACTTCCAGCAAATCTCACTTATTTCTTTTGGCAGTAGCCATAAGTCCCAGTTTGATACTCTCTCCTGCCTAGGTCAGACTCTGTATTTATTAGTTGCTTCCCTGCTTATTGGACTTGGCTGCACTCCAGCACCTCCCGCCTCTTGGAGGATCTTTGACCATCAGTATCCAGAGACCAAGAATGGGACCAGGAATCTGTGAAATGGAGTAGATTTTCTGGGTGTCACGGGAAGATCAACATCAAAATTTGCACAGACCAAGCAAGGATTCATGCAATTTTAGGAATTCATTGGAAAGGATGGAAAAAGAGGACACACAGAAAGCTCTGAAAATAAGAGGCATGAAAAGTTAGGGATGAAGGAGTTTTTTTCACAGCCTTCCTAAGATAAAGCTGAGCATGGTGCTGAGGATGAGAAGCCGGGCACTTGGGCACAACTTTCGTTATTTAACATTGTCACGTTACTGCACTTCTTCTCAACAAATATTCACCACTCCTTCTCTTTCCCCACCCTCCTTTTTTTCTTCTTTCCCCCCCCCCCTTTTTTTTTTCTTTTCAGAAACAGTTCTGATTTCAGTCTCATTTCACAATCATTGGTGCTTTTTAGAACTTTTCATCACATGAGCATTGGAGGTTTTGCTTGTTCTCATTTGGGGAGCAGGGGGGAAGGCAGCAGAGAAATGTCAGCATTTCCCTGTCACCAAAATTCCATCACTTTAGTAAAACCCAACCTCCCACACAGTGAAAGAGGGCCTTAGTGCCATCTTCCTTTGTTCCTTTGTGAAGGCTAAAGCATTAGAGATGCTCTATGTGTGCATAGGTGCCAGGTGCCTTCTCTGAAAAATAAAAATACCTGGCACTTGAGGGAGCCAGGCCCTAGGAGCACGCTGAACACATCTCCCTCTCCAAAGCATGTGCATTTTCTTTTTCCCCTTTCAGTGGAGAATAGCTTTTAATATGCATCTGTGACTAATATACAGAGTACTCAAGAAAATTAGAGGTGCGAGCTAGAATTGGTGTTTATGTGTTGTTTGGTATCATCTACGAGCTCAGCAAAGAAGGGATTGTAGTACATCTGCAGTTGAATGTGTCCTAATTGTGGGCTCTTTGTGTGTTCAAACACAGGCAGCTATATTTAAACTTTGTGACTGAAAGGATAATTAGCAGTCATCTGTTTGCTATGTATTTATTTATTTTTACCGTTGCCCAGTGTCACTGCTGACAATTAATATTACTGGTTTAAACTGCAGACTAAACAATGATTGTTTCTTCTGGAAACAGGTAAGCACTCCCAAAGCGTGACATGAAAAGGCCCTGTCTACATGTTGTAATTATGACTTTTTTTCTGATAGAAAGACATTTTGGTAAACTCACAAAGGCTGGAGTTGAAATATATCCTCTTGCTTTTATAGCCAGAGGAAATATAATCCGTAGGGGATCAGTGATGATTGTGAGGACATCCTGTGTTAGGATGTTACCTGCTGTATCCCCCAGGATAATGCACAGGATCCTGTCTCCATTCCCTGGGCTCTGCGCCCCGTCCTGCCTGTTCCCCAAGTGGGATCTCGACTCCAGATTCGAGCAGTGAGGGCAGAGGCAGGGTCAGGTCCCCTGGGGCTCCGCATCTGTCCTCCATCCTTCTGAGCCCTGAACACTGAGGGTGGCTTCCTGCCATGCCTTGCTGCAAACCAGACTGCATGGCAGTATTTCACAGGGTGCTTATTTTAGTGAATTGCAGATTTGAAAAACATGCTGCCACCCGCCTATTTTAAATCTTTGGAGACACATCTGCTATGAATTTTAGCTTGTTCTTTGGAAGTTGAGATAAACAATGTTTTTTGATTAGCAAATAGCAAAAAAAAAAAAAAAAATTGAAAGAATGATTTCCAAAGGATTTATGCATTAGTTTTCAGAGCTTTCTCTTGTTTATATAATCACCTCAGGATTTTTGAGTTTAGGATTTGTCTAAAGGCATCTTCACATCTATCTTCAAGTTAATGTATGTGTGATTTTTGAAAGTGGTTTCATCTTGCAATCGACAGCATGTATTTCACTCTCTGACATAGGTATTTGTCAAGGGACGCATACTGAAATAGTTTTTTCTGTAGGACAGAAGCACATTCTTAAACTCTACCAGAGCTCCAGATAACACATTAAATGTACACATTAAACATTTTCCTCCTGAAACAAAGGCCAGACTTCTGACTTGGTTCCCAGCAGAATCTTTTTCAGCTAAGTCCATCTAGCTGGCACAACAGGTTAAATTGTATCAGGAAGAGAAAGAGCGGCTTTGCAAAAGGAATATGGAAGTTTTCTGAAATGGCTCTCAGGAGAGCAAAATATTTGCTCTGACAAGGGTTTCCTTCCTCCCAGCTACTTCACAGCTGATGCTCACAACTCCACACCAAAGGAACACATCGTACCATAACTTGTTCATTTAGTAGTTTGTTAGAAATGGCAAAGCCCTGCTGCGTCCTTGCTGCCTACTCTTTTGGCTGTGTGTCCAACAGCTCTCCTGATCATCACTAGCCCATGGAAGAAAGTTCCTCACAACCTTCATGGGGGGGTAAATAAACTCTTCCTGTCCACACACGGAGCCAGCGGCCAGCGTCTCCACAGATCTGCTGGGCCTTGCATGGTGGCCTGCAGCTCAGACGGCAACATCATTGCCCTGCAGCGACTTAGGCAGTTACTTTGAAATCCCTCTTAAGGCAAGCTGGAGTAACTAAAATGCAAACAAAAACACTACTTTTGCAACATCTAGAATAGCACAGTTGTCAGTGTTTTGGAAAGACAAGGCAGTAAGACATCGCTGATAGAATGACTCTTGGAAAGGTGTCTGTAATGGGGCTGCTGAATTCAGGGTGACAAAGACCTGTCAGTTTTAGTCTTGGCATCAGTAACTTAAACAGAGCTTTTCCCTATTCCTTTTCCTGTGTCTTCTATAAAGTTTGTAATTGTGTTGTTCTAGATTATTTGTACTTTGATTGGGGAGGACTGTCACTTGTTAAAATTAGAAATTGTCTATTCAAGAAACACATGAATTGACATCACATAAATTGACAAGTAAAAAATCTCGATAGATACACAGTTTTTTACAACCATATTGTATTATTTTGCAAAATCTGTGGGGAAAAGGATATCTGTTCCACTAATTCTAGACCAAGAAAGAAAAAGTGGTGCAACTAAAGAAGGAGACGTAGGTGTAAGGGTTTTCTTGGAAGTAAGACTGATTAAGCTGGGGAATTGTGTCTCAAGAGGAGCAGGAAAAGCTACTTACATGGAGGTGCTTAAGATCAGGTTTGGAAATGCACCAAAAAGTACATGAAAGAAATAGTGTGGCACTTGCAGTTGTGTTTTTAAACTGTTCTTTGTTTAGGTCAAGTCCAGGAATCCAGGTGAGGGGGTCGGGACGGAGCATGCCAGATGCCCAGCAGAGTCGAGGTCTGGATATCTTGGGAGAGCCGTGGGGAAGGGCGGCTGAGAGCAGCAGTGCATCAGGATGTCAGGAGTGGGCAGTAAAGACAAACGGACTGGGGCCTTCACTCGGTGTCTTGGAGAGGTTTTCCATATTTCAGTACTGATTGTGTAATTTGGCATGTCAGAAAGATTTACTTGAATAGAATAGACAATAAGATGAGTGAAACAAAAGGGGAAAGACAAAGGAGATTCTCGGTATTTCAAAGAGAAGTTGTCTTACACTCACCTTTACCCTAGCATTAAGATAAGTATATATTTAGATGAATTCTTTACAAGTCAACAGGGTCTTGACAGTGAAAATTCCATTAAATAAACAAGTCTGTCTGTTGTCTAAACCCATTGCTATTTTTAAAGTAACGGCGCCAAGGAGAGTTTCATCCAGGCAGTAATTAGTGAAGCAGGTTCTAACGCTTATTAGACTTTTACATGAAATGCTTCAGTGAATTCATTTCCATGATATATTCTGCAGAGATAATCAAGCACCGTAAAACTAAGCTTCATACCTGTTGTGTATAGGGCAAGTGAGGTTTGACCAGGATATT
The DNA here is from genome assembly GCA_013389825.1 of Crypturellus undulatus. NCBI lineage: Eukaryota > Metazoa > Chordata > Aves > Tinamiformes > Tinamidae > Crypturellus > Crypturellus undulatus. The sequence continues at coordinate 177,305 of VWPW01014657.1, forward strand.
TTTACACCAACATTGTTTATCATCGTAATGGGAGCAGGGGGGAACAGAAGAAGCTGTGTAAATGGCCATACCATCTCCCACACTAAGGATTAAAGGCTTCAGATTGTCACATTTGAAATAAGAACCTGCAGGTTGAAAAATGCCTGCAAAGTATTGCTGATTCCAATCCTTTTAGATGTCAATAATAACTATTAAAATGAATATGCTTTCCTATGGGTCTAATCTCCCATACATCAACGGGAGCTTTGTCTTTTTGAAACTGAGTTGTTGCAGAACTGTTTTTAATGTTTCCACGTAATTTGAGATTACTATGAAAGCGATTTGGCCAGTGTAATAATTGTAATGGGGAAAAAACAGAAGCCGGTTTCAGCTGTGTTTGGTAGATGCTGAACGCCTCAGTGATTCATCCCGAGACTGACAGCTTCTGCAGTAAAGGCTGGTGTAGTTCAGGAATTCAAAATTCCAGGTTTATGTTCTAAGGGAGTGTCCTCTGTTGATACAGGAGAGTATCTTGTCCCCAGGTGTTTTCCTGTGAGCCCAGGAATTTCTGTGACAGCAGTGGATATTGTTTGAGTCTCACAGACAGTGGGCACTGAAATACTCTGATACAGAACTGAATGTCTGTTTATAGCAGAGGTGCGTATTTTAAATGTAAAGTTTTAGTATGGGTTCATCTGTTGAGGATTCATGATATGCAAGGAATGACAGTATATTAGGTGTGCCCAGTTTGTAGGTATTTATAGTCTCTCGGTGTGCTGATGAGTGTACTTATGGATCTTCAGCTCAGTCTAGTTCATTTAAAAGCCATTTTTTTCTAAACTGCTGAAATACAAGCATCTAGCTTTCAGAATAGCAGAGCTTTCTTTTATCTGCTAGGAAATACAGTCATAGGTGAGGAAGGAGCCAACTAGTAGCAGTGAGACACCATGAAGAGCAAATCTGAAGGTTAGTCCAGGGCACCTCCTGCTGAACAGAGATTTAGATCTCCATGTCTTTAAGGCAGTTTCCTTTGCCTCAGAAGGAAAAAGGTCTGGGCACAGGATTACTTTCCCACCTCCAAGTTGTGCCAATTCTGACACTTTTTTTTTCTGATTTCAATAGTTTGAGGTAGTGCTAGTGGATATGGACATAAAGCACTGCCTTTGAGGAAAAGAAGACCTTGCAGTTTTTGCTTAAATGAGCGTGCAGCTCAGGCTATGAGAGCTTGCCTGTGTCCCCCACCTAGGTCTTCGCGTTAAGCTGCTGAGCAGTCCTCTTCCTTTCCACATGCCAGAGCACGGCCGCTGGAGTCTAACGCGGTGGTTCTGCTCTTGTGATTCCGTGACTTTCCAGTACTTGTTATTGTTTTGGTCTGGCTCTTACAGTCCGAGTTTTGTTTGTTTGTTTTATGATGGTTCTGGGCTTTTTCGTGGCTGCCGTGGAAAACTACTGAAAACTTGGCCCTGCCATACCCAGACATTCAGGACTCAAAAGGCAGAGAAAGAATCAGAGAAATCTATTGCAAGGGATACGCTTTTTAGGTCAACCTCGTGCTTTTGAAGGCCTGATTCACGGTGTTTGTGTGCCTGTGGCTGGCAACGCTGCAATAGATTTCAGAGGACTTTGGCTCAGGCTGAAATGCATTATTCCAACTCTCATCCCAGGAAGACCTCTTCAAAACACTTTAAAAAGATGAAATGGCTTGTAGTTCAATAGCACAGGCCTTTGGAAGGCAAAACTCCCTTTGGGAATAAACTTTTTTTTTTCTTTAATTTGTATTTATGTGTTCCTTTTTGTTCCCCTGCCTCTTAACAATGTCCTGATTTAAGCAGACAGGAGAAGTATTAACATATTTGGAGGTTGCTCGGGTTTAATAATGATGAAGAACAGCAAGTGATCTTAAGTACTTAGAGATTGTTTTCCAAAGGAAATTGAGCAAAGAATGAATGGAAAGTGTCTGTGGCCATTTCACTGCAGGTCTAACGTTGCCCAGTGTCTTCTCCCTTATTTCTGCACAAGCCATATGTGTGGAGGACTCCACACAGTCCAGCTTCAAGCAAGAGGGTCTTCTCGTGAGGTGGGAATTTTGCTAGAGCCCCTTATGCCTAGTTAAGGAGGGGAGGAGAATGGGATTGCCCAGGGTCATTCCCACCTCTTCCTCCCATAAGTGGGAGTGGAGAGCACACTGGGGCATGAGATTTACCGCCCACCTTTCTATTCTATCTTCCTCCTTTCTATTACTTCATCAAAAGAAGTAATTAAGGTTAGAAGAGATCCCGTGGAAAAAAAAGTACTGGCTCAGATAGCAAAGGAACACAGATGGTATTTAAAATGTGAAAGATCCCCAATGAGGAGAGAAACAATTACTTCCTTGCAGGTTGTCCGCTGCTTTGGTTAGCTCCTTCATAATCCCACCAGTATGTCCATAAAGAGAGAAAACAATGTCTTTCTGTCTAGAGCAGTCATTTGATTCTGCTCTGCATCTTCGACTTTATCCCCAGCAAACTCTTGTGCTTGATCCCACTCCCCCTCTTGGGGGAGAATCATTATTCCCCAGCTCCTTTGTACTGCAGTGTCCAAGGAGTGTGGCAGAGGTGGGGAGAGCTGCCTGCTCTCTTACCTGCTGCCGCGGTGCCCAGAGCAGCTGGCACTGGAGCCTCCAGCTGCCCACGGGTCAGGAGCTTCTCACAGGACCACAGAAGAGCCTTAAAGCACAGAACCTGCCGCAGAAAACTCAATAGGACTGGACTTAAGAGTGAAGAATATGTTTACTGCAGTATCTGGACTTTAGCTCGTTGCTGCTGTTAAGAAAACCCTCTCCATTATTTCTACAACGTGTATTCTACCACATACTCCTAATTTTCCCCTCTTCTGATGCACCTTCTATTTTCTATGACCTATGTATGTGATATTTTCACCTCTCCAGTTGCAAAGTTGGCTGCCGAGAAGTTAGAGTAGGGGAAAATACCCACATGACAGACTCAGTCCCTTGCTGAGGGCGCTGCTGTGTGAGGCTGATGCACTAGATGGGGTCCTTGTTATGCCGATGGGCAGGCACCTTCCCGCCTGCCGCATATCCGATTTCTGAGCAGAGTGCTGCACCTTCCCAAGAAAGCCGGGGTCTAAAGCAGAGCCTTGTTCCTATGAAGATACAAGCCCTTCTGTGGCAGGAGCACTGAATGTCACTGAACCCTTAGTGTTCTACGTGAAGCGACTGTAGAGGCATTTTTAGATTTGGTGTCTTTAAACACAAACTCAGCTGTCTGTAAGATCTTAAAACTGGGATAAGATAGGATGGCATTTTCAAAAATTTCAGAAGGCTTTTTTTTTTTTCTTTAAATCCATAAAATGTATATTTAAGACAATATAAAAAGTAATTACCAGCCCTGTTCTTCACTCAGCCGAGGCAATGCTGCAAGCTTTGCATTCTCCCTTGTGCTGCTGAAACTCCATCTCCTCATGCTATTGATTTTGTTGTACTTTGGTTGAGGCTTGAGGCTTTCGTATTGATCTGTCAAAGAAACTGCTGCAGAGCAGGTGAGGAGCAGCTGTTGTGCATGTTGTCTGGGAACAAATGGAAGCCGTTGTTCCCTGCAGGAAGCCTGTTGCACACCTGGACATTGAGGAGAGAAGTCATCTTTAATTAGAAAGAAGTTTTCCAGTATTTGTACAGAGTACTTCGTCCATGATCCATAGAAAGATCATAAATGCACACTTCATTGCAGGCCGAGTTGTTCATTTATTATGGAATCCTCTGGAAAAGAAACCATTAAAGAGTAAATTGGACTAAAAATGTGTGTGTGCTGAACTCTAGTAGTTTTTATCTAAAGTAAAATTCAATAGGATCCATAAACAGTTTTCAGCAATACATCTAGACCTCCATTGGCACTGTGCATTAAATAAGTAATGCTTACCTTGATATTTTCACGTCCTATGGGAATTTTAAATATGATACATGCAGTTGCAAGTGCAGCCTTAAAATCCCTTTCCTGATCTAAAGAGTCTGCAAACAGGATCTACTTTTCCCAGTCTAAAAATTCTGGTATTGCAGTAACTTTTCCCTCAAACCTAAAACAGCCATCATTCATCATTTTAAATTTAAAAGCAACTTAATAGAGTATAATTTTGTTTTTCCCTTTTCTTACTTTATTCTTGAAGGACAAGGGCCCAGAGACATTTAATTTCTAAGAGGATATTTGCTTTTAAAATATATTTCACGATAAATACCCTGGAAGTGTTAAGTAGATCAAATAAAATTAGTAAGTGTCAAAGATAACATCAATGACATTTAATAATGTTAGCATTTGTGCAACAGGAAACTTTTGCTATATGAAGTAATACAAGTATGGGCATTATATGTATAAAGAAAAGAAATATCTGAATACTTCCTAATTTTCAGAATATTTCCCAAGTGATTTTTTTTTCTTTGATTTGAACATAAAGCCTGTAAATGGCTGTGTAACCGAGAATCTGCATGTTCTGACTAGGCAGTTTAGAAGTTTTGCTTATTGCAATTGTTTTTTCTTTTATATAGTGGAGATATGATAGTTAAATCTGTAGCATAAGACTCAAAAAGTATTAGTGGACTCAAAAAGTGTTGGTAGTTTCTTAGTTATCTTGAAACTGCATTATTTTCCAGATGAAGCATGAGAGAACATTCATAGAAAAATATTTAAAAATAAAAAAATATGAAAAATTACAGGACTCGTACAATTGCCGAGGACAGCTGGACGGCATGACTGTTTTTTCACCCAGATAAGCATTGGGAGGGTCGGATCTTTATTTAACATGGGTTCGTTCACATTTGCAAGGCCAATACAGACTTCTTCTGAGATCTTGTAAGTCACATAGCAGCAACTTTACAGCTTGTACTTTCTTAACTGACTCTGATTTGTGTTCATCGTAACCACATCAGTTATGTTGTTCTCCCCCTCTGTGTGTGCTGGGTCTCTCTGTAGATTCTTGTCGTCTTTAGGTTATGGGGTTTTCAGGGTCAGGATTTTGTTGTTGTTTACAGATTTCCATGTATTAATCAGAACCCAGTACTGTGAAATTCTGAGCCTTGACTTACAGCCCAAGCTATTCCTGCTTGAAGTAACATGTAATAAACTGGATAACTGCTGCCACTAGAAAGAACTTTGGGTTTCATGATAAATCTGTCCCAAATCAGGGAAGAGTCCTACCCAAAAAACACTTTTGCTCTTCTTTTATAGATCTTTACCAGGACAGCAACTAATGAATTTACTAACTGAAGTGTAAATTAAAAGATCAGGGATGTGTTTCCACACCAGACATGAGTTCGTTCATCTGCTTGGACATCTGAGAATCGCGACTTGCTCTCACCTTCTCCATTACTTTGTGCATAGTTGCTAAATACCAGTCATCTAACTAAAGCTGTCTTTTAGGAGGAAGCTTCTTGCAGCTTTCCTGATGGAAAAAAATAGTATTAACAACTGACCGTAGGTATTCCTTTATAGCCAGAGTATTGAAAGGGGTTGTGGGCAAGCACTTTGCTTTCCTCCAGCCCTCTATCCCTTGCTCAGTCGCGCAGTGATGCTGTCCTGGATTGTTTTCTCTGGGCCTGGAAGGAGCTTTTTGCTTCCTTTACAGCACTACAGCCCTTTTTTTAGGAGATCTTTGGCTTGAGATCTGCTGGCAGGAGACTGGCTGGAGCGGCTGTATGGATGTGCCAAGCTCTTTCCTTGGTCTCCATCCCTGCCAGCCACCTGGGAAAGGAAATTCATCATCTGAATCTGTATTGTTGTTTGCACGTGGAACGCATTGGTACGCCGCGGGGTGAGGAAAGGAATTTCAGTGGCCGTGTGTGCTGTTCTTAAAACAAAAATGATGAAGTGAGAAGCGGCCTGTCTGCAGCTGCGCCTGAGCTGTGGTGGTGCCGGCGGTGGGGCTGCAGGTGGCAAGGCCTGCCTGGCCCACGGGCCCGCTGCCACCCGCCCGCGGGACCTCTGCGCCCGCGGGTGACGCGGCCCTTCGTGGAGGGTGTCCTGCAGATCACTGCTGCCTCCAGTGCCCTGGTCTCCGTGTGGCATTTTAGAGCAAAGGGTGGAGAGCAGTTAGACGAAATTTCACCCCAAAGTAGGCTTCAGAATGACACGTGCTAAACAATTAGTGATTACTTGGATGATAATAAAGGCAGTGACTAGATAAGAGCAAATGTGTGACAAATCCATTTTATTCTCTGTTTTTGATGGGGTAAGTGGCCGAGCGAAGAAAAACACGAGACATATCTTGGTTTATCTTGACTTCAAAGAGATTTTGAGACTGTTTCACATGACTATCTTATATGTAAGCTAAGGAAACATGGCCTAGATATAATCTCCATGAAGGGGGATATGCAACAGTTTCATAAACCTCTCTCAAAAAGTATTTCTCAGTAGTTTTCTCTCAGATTAAAAGGGCATCTCAAGCAGGATCTTGCAGGGTCTGCCCTTGACCCAGTTGTACTGAATACTTTGTTTTTGATTTGGGTGAAGGAACAGAGAGTACCCATACAAATTTTGCAACTGATACCACTGCAAGAAAGCTGCAAGTGCTCAGAAGGACGGCACTGGGAAAATGGTCTTCACAAACCGAAGCAGAAGGGTCATACGGATTTCCGTTAACTGGTATACTCTTGCTTTGGGCTGGTTTTCATACAACAGTCACACGCAATGAAAGCATTATCAAAATACGGGTTTTAAATCACTTGAAGACTTAGTCACTGGCAAGTAATTTTAAAACAAAGAAGTTCGAAAAAATGCTTTGGAAAATTGTTGAAGCTACGACATAGAAACATAATATTTCAAGTTTTCATGAAAACTTTTGGAGCCTGGAGACTCTCAAACTTGGCAGTTATGAACCTGAGAAAGCAAATAGAGAGTAGTGGGCTTGGAAGGTTACAGTTGTGTCATATGTCCATAGTGCTAAACAGAAAGCAGATTCAAGGGTGGGAATCATCAAAAGTTGCTATGGCTGTGCAGGAAAACCAAGAGGGGAGGTAAGGCGTGAGAGAGGAGACCATCTCCACTGCAACCCCATCGTTCATGCTGACTGCAATGACAAAAGAAAAAAAAAATTGAAGCATGAAATCATTAGCTGTTTCAGTTTCGTTATGTTTTAATAATTCAAGCATTATTAATAATGCAGGTAAAAAAGAACATTTTAAATATATTTTTGTCCAGGTTCCTCTATAATGTTCTTCTTTTTTTTCAGTGAAGCAAAGCAGATTATAATCCTCACTGTCTTGGAATGTAAAGAGAAGGGCAACACAGTTATAAAATACCTAACAGCCTTTCTTAACAGCCTTAATGAGCTTTTTTATATCATTCTCAAGAGGGCAGCCTTCCCTGCATTTCTCAACATGTTCTTTGGACAAATGTAAGCAGCGTGTTCCTGATCAAATTTTGTTATTTTTAGAAATAAATGAAGCAGGATGCATCATTTTCCCTCCTACACCTTTGTTGGTGCCTTAGCATAAAGACCTGTGTTCAGAAGTTAATTACAGCATAGCAGCCTGCACGCCAAAGAGGCCCTGCCAGTGCAAGTGGGTGCTATTGTTGTGGGAAAAGAAAAGCAGCAATTCTGTACAAGTGGCACTTGGGGGTTCTTTCCGTGTCTGATTATCACCCCAGGAATACAGTGCTGCCTTGTTTGCCACAACAGGGATTAGACTGCCTCACATGACACCCTGGGAATGGATGCCCAGGTAAAAGGCATGCCCCAAAATCCAGAGAATTGCAGGTAATAGCCAGATGGAGGGAAAAAATATCAAAACACATCGTACTATATATATTTGCCTCTTTTTTGAACTTTTTTTTTTTTTGCAATTTTGTATGTTGTTTCAGTTAGGAGGATACATTCATATTAGAGAGAGGATGTTTTTTTTTCCCTGTTTTATTTATTCTTTGTGTGACCACCAAGTTCTGTTTCCTGAAGACATCAAGCGTCAAACAACAGGACACAATGACAAACAAAGACACTTTTGAGCTGCTCACAGCTCAAAGCCTTTTTCAACCAGCACCTGGTGCGATAGCTCTTCTTGGACTTTGCTTGGGGCTACATTTCTAAAGTTTCCTTGGCTTCATTATTGCCTTCTCTATCAAATTCTTTGTGGGGTTTTTTGCCCTTCTTTCACAGACCTGTGTGCTTCTGAGAAAAGTTCCATTTGCTCCCAGGCTTTTGAAACAGATTTATAGCATGTTTGTGGGTTCGTCATGAAATACATCTCAGCAGTGGATGTTTTCATGATGCATTAACAGTATTTTACCCTCTGTCTCTGTGCTGGAGCATTATAAAGTTTTGGTTGAGAATAGAAAGTTCTAGCTGCTGAATTATCAGCATTATTTCCTGAAATGACAACGGAGGGTCATATTTCTTCTGATATATTCATGTTTCTTCTGATATATTCATATATGGATTTAAGTATATAGGTGCTTTGCTGATATCAGTTTGGTTCTTTATTTGTCATACACATTTTGCAGTAAGATCTGGCAAACACATTCATTATCAAATCAAAATAGAAATACTATGCAATTAGCTGGCTGCTGTATTTTTGTAAAATCCAATATACTAGTTCTTCCATTTGCTTGGGATGCATTTGAACATCTGTTTTCATGATGAATTTAGAAAATCACCGAGGTGTACAAGGTATAGTGGTAGCCTAAAACAGTGAGTTTGACAGAATTCAGGGAGAAAACAGTCAAATGACTAATGAGAGTATTGAGTTAAATTGCACATAAACCAATGGACGGCAAATTCACCAGACTTTCTGCATCTGAGGAGTGAAGCCAGCCTCTGACTGAGTGCAAGTATGAATCATCTCACACTGGTAGTATCTGGAACTGTGACTCTTGTCCAGATCTCTAGAGCATCTCTAGAGTAGGTTGATAAAGCATAGGAACTTCTGTTTCCTGAAGGTCTGCCTTTGAATCAGGAAACAGCACGTGAATTAGATACAGGGAAGAAAGATGAGCATTGCAAGGGTCTGCTGACACTATGAAGACCTAGGCATGCTGGATTTGCTTCATTGCTGTACAGCTCGCTCATTTTGACCTCCTGCCCTCGAGGTATAAAAGCAATTCTTGCAATTTTATGGAAATTCTTGGGCTGAAGAAGTATTAGCACTGGAGTTGAACAGAGAAGACATAAATCCATCAGACCTTGCACAGATATCCATTGCACGTGCAGATACTGTAAGCCAGACTTTATATGGGTAAAGTGAATCTCTTTCATGTGGGATAGAAATTAAAATTGAGGACCCAGCCTCAGGTCAGCAATATAAGAAGTAAATATACAAAGATATAATTTGTTTAAAAACTTGTTTAGGAAAACACACCATAATGTCTTTTAGTGGGTTTTAGCTATGTTCTCAGGTCATTCTCTTGTTTCTAAATATTGCAGGATATCTGGCAGCACAGTGAAGTGTTCCTGTATATGAATTAAACTTTTTTTTAATGTGTAGCAGACAGCATAGAAGCCCACATCGTGTGAGTGATGAGATAAATAACTGGACTTTAGGGAAAAGCATGATAAGATCACAGGCTTGGGTTATAACTATGTTTAGTGCACCTTGTCAGATGTGTCCTCCTGTTGTTTTAAACTTGATGTTTGATGCTGAGCTTTCTGCCTCATGAATGAAGTTATAAAATACTGATCTCCAAAGAGCCAGTCAAGTTGGTCTGGAAAAATGTGCAATGTGTAATGTACAATATATAACTTCACATTCACTGTTGCTCATGCACTCATCAGTTTCAGATGCTGGAGATTTTCTTTTTCTCTCCTAGTATTTGTTCAATCGTTTTCTTGAGGATGGCACTAGACAGCTAAGAGGTAATTATCTTGCTCTCACTTGCCTAAGTCTTACTCCAACATGAGAGAAGGAGTAGGACAAATGCTAGTATATAACTCAAATGAACTTCTCTATTTCATCGCTTAAGTCTTTCTTCATATATTTTTATACATGCAAGTTAAAATAATCCTCATGTACCCTGCATCTTTCCTATCCTTAACACAAGCCTGACTTCATGTTTCACATCCAAAGATACAGTCTTGGTCCTACTGAAATGGAAGTTTTGTTGTTGGCTTCACTGTGAGTGGGATTTCACCGCGGATTCTCAGACCAGAATATAAGACTGGACTCACATCGTTTACATAGTTTCGTAGCATTAGTGCCAGAGGGGGTTATTAGCTCTGACATGTAATATCAGCCCTTAAATTGGAATTATTATCTACCTTTTTGTTGAGCTCAGTAATCTGTGTTTGATTGGTGCTGTTCAGAAAGGCGTCTGATGGCTTCCAGAGACAGAGAATTCATGGGTGGTTTTGGTAGCTTCATCACCTTTGTTGTCAAAATATATACTTGTTTTCATTTGAATCTGCCTATTCTTAGCTCTCTTTCAGACATTGTTTCTTAATTGTAAATACTAGATTAAAGAGTTTTTTAGTATTTATTAGGTGCTTTGTCCCTTTTGACTCAAAATGTGTGTTCTGTTTTCTGTATTGCAATAGAAAGCTGAAGTATTTCCTATTCATATTCTATCTAGAGCTTCAATTTTATATAAAATCTGTCCAATACAAATTTTTGTCTCTAGTCAAATATCATGATGACTTTATGAGAATTCAAAGATGTTCATAGATTTTCATTGCCAGAATATTTTACAAGCAGCCATTATAGTTGTCCAACCCATAGAGAGCCTACAGTCCATAAAAATGTTAACGAGTCTGGGATTTTATTTCTTATTGTACGTGGTGATAGAAATTTTATATTCTTTGTAATGATTGGATAACACTGACAATTATATCAACACATTACTCCCCAATCACACTCAAAAGTCTTATTTAGCAGTGATTTATCTTGTTTCCTATGCCTAATCTAATCTGACTAGACTTACTATGGTAGTAAGGCTATACTCTGAAGTAAGCTTTTAGTTTGAACTCATCTCTATTTCCACAGGAATTGTAACATGCTCCAGTGTGCTTTTTTTTTTTTTTTTTTAAAGAGAATGTTTATTTCAGGGTGCTTAGAGCATTCACTTGTGTGAGCAATATGTTATATTAATATATGGGGTGAACACCAATGCTAGTGATCGTTAATGACCATAGGTCTTGAGTTTTTCTTGTAGACTGCTTACCCAGTTTTGTATGACGAAGAGGAAGATATCCCTTTGTGCTTTCACAAATCAGTTCCCTAAACTCTAAGTAGCCATTTGCTTTTTCAAATCATTTCCAAATTTGGGAGCGCATGGAAAACAAAAAACAAACAGGACACATTTTTGTTCTGCAAGTAAAATGCTGAAAAACTCGGGGGAAGTCGGGTGGCAGTTTCGGAGCTGTGCACCTTCTCCTGCTCCAGCTCTACCTGCAAGAGCATGTGAAGGGCTTTGAGGCTCGAGCTTTCTGTAATGGAAGGACACGAAGCATTAATTGCAGTACAATTTATGTGGGTAGTTGAGAAAAGAGGATGAGGGGGGAAGTGTGAGTGGCACAGAAGCAGTGGCTCTCTGCTCCGAGAGAGAGAGAGGCAGAGAGCAGATGACTCGGAGATTTCTGGTGTTTTTACCAGCATGCCAATTAAACCTTACTCAGAGTAGCTTTAATTGTACTCTGAGGGCAGCCAGTCTGGCAGCAGCCTGCAAACACTCTGAGATGGTTGAAGTGACACAGTAGCAAAAATGCTAGAAGCCATCAAAGGACTTGGAGCCTCCCAGTGCAGTGTAGCTGTATTTGTGGCAACATGAGTAGCTTCTTTTACAAATTTTTGCTTTTTGTCGTGTCAGGGCATAGCGTAAGTCAAGTGCATCCTGATGCCAGAAGTGGTCCACAGAATTTCACAGCTGGGCATGCAAAGCTGCCTGATGCCATAGAAGCACCGCTGGGAAAGCAGAGATAAGCATGTACTTGCTCCTGCAGAAGTTTGGGTGACTTGTACATTAGAAATAGCTGTTATCACTGGATAAACACAAGTGAATACACACTATTACATTTCTTTCTTAATATAAATTTATTATAAGTAGTGATTCAGAATTAAGTTAAACTTGCTTAAATAACCCAGCACGTAAAGATATTTTTCCTTTCTGTTGCTTTTATCTCCTGCTGAGCACCCTTCTTCATGATCTGTCTTTGCCGACCTCTCTGTAATCCTCTCTTCCCTTCCCACTGCCTCTATGCCTCTTTTCGTGCAGCCTTTCCCCTCTTTCCTCACTATCTTCAAACATATGCCAAGGCCCTTCCTGCTCCCTCTGCAAACCCATCTGTGCTGTGAAAGTTCCCACCTACAAAGTCCACACGTTGCTATCTGGATCCTGTTCACTTGTTTTCTATCAGTTTAAATCTGTTGATTTCAGTGGTGCTTGCAGTTCGAGACAAGAATCAGAAGCTCTCTAACTGGCCCTGCTGCTCAGTGAGAAGCTCTTCTGAGGGAATGAAGGGCTCCCGTTGTTTGCTTAGCAACACAAGCATCCCAGGCACTCACGGCAGTAGCCTAATAACATTTTCAGGTTGAACTGTGGCTTTTTTTTTCCCCAGGCAAAGAGCATTCTTGTTAGTCTCCTGCTGCGGAGCTTCTCTGCCCTGGGAGATAAGGGAAAGGCTTTCGGCAAAACCTGCTTCTCTCCCTCACTGCTGCCCGCGATGCTGGGGACTCTTCCTGAGGCTTAAGGAGGGCTCCTGTTAGAGATTCAGGTCTGCCATGAACACAGAGCCCTTACCCAGGGAAATGTGTACCATATGTTTGAAGCCTAGAGAGCCTTCCCAGTTTGCCTAGCATTTTTCAATAATGTACTGGGGCAGAACTGGGTTTCATATATCTATAAGACCTCAATAATGTGCGTTTAATAACTATATAGACCTGTTACTGTGCAAGGATTTGGGTGTGCTTTATGAAGCATCCTTTTGCAATAAGTGACATTTTTCATGCTATGGACTGAAAAATGGATTTTTTCTGTAGTTTATTGTTTCTGTCCCTGCAAAATGTCCTTCCTCCACTTACCTGTGGAATCACCCTGCTTTTGGCAGAGGGGACTTTACAGAATGAAATGTCTTTAGGAGGGCTACAAGTCCCTGCAGTTTGAATGATTGCTGCCCTGGCATTTGGTGCATACTTCTTCATGTAGCTATATATTTAGAGTGTTAGGGTTGACTGTAAAAACCCACAGCATCTAAAAACAAGTACAGCTTTTCCCAGAGACACCTGCATGATGCTTTCTGTGTGGGCTGAAACAGACACAGTGAAAGTGAACCAAAATGTTTTACCCGAAACAGCATCTTACAGAATCAAATCCTTTGCAGTGACAGATTTCCACCAAGTCAAGCCAAACTTTACATTTTCTAAATGTATTCTTAGGCTTATTTGTCATGACTGGAAACACCACTGCTAAAGCTGTACTTTGATTCTGTGGGTTTTTCAACTGAAAGTGGTTTTGATGGCTGGGCGCTGAGCTATTTGTTTACCCTGCTTCCCCCATGAACTTTCTGAGCAGCCCATGTGCCTCTTACCTGGGCAGATTGCTGTCTCTCTAACTCCCCATCGATTTTCCCGGGAGTGAAATGTCATTACTGCAACAGTCTGCGTACATCAGGTACATTGAGGAACAGGTTCATTAGGGCTTTGTGTCATTAGCTGTGCTTCTAGCGTACCTCATAACGCTTCCTTTTATCAGAGGTGGCCCTCGTTATCCGAGCTGGCGGGGCCAGCAGCTCCCCAGGCGGTACCGCGGGGCCTGCAGTGCGCTGAGCCTCCCGCAACTGAGGTGTGGGGAGTGAGCGTGGAGGGGAAAATCCGTACGTGAGGCCAGGGCTTGGAGGAACTTGCCCAGGATCATTCTGTATGACTGGATCGGAGTAAGAAGTTGAACCCAGGTCTTAAGCGCCTATGAGTGAAACACACTATGATCCCAGGCCACCTCACAGGCGGAGAAAAAGGAGATATGGGTTAGTAGCATGAGATATTTGGAAGGAGGCCAGAGACCTCGGGACTGCAGACCTGATCATCTCTTTACCCCAAAGTGCTCTGAAATGGACTGAGGTATCTGACATCATGCAACCTGTGAATTATTATGGGGTTGTTCTGTACTCATAAAACGGGTTTATGCCTGGAATATGTGTTTACTTAGCTTAGAAATAACTATTGCAGGCTGCTGTTCAATCCCACCTGGTATCTGTATCTTCTGCCTGTGCAGAGGCAGGAAGACACTACTTTGATCTGGTAAAAACTGCGTCTGATCATACGTATTTGTTAAGTCCTTTGTAACAATCTAATGACCTACAAGAAAAATTGAGTCATCTATTTTGTAAAGTTTTCCTTTTTTGGGAAGTTCCTGGTGAGATATCTTCTGTTAAAACAGAAGAGATTCAGGTCGCGTATGATATTAAGTTTCCATTTATAACTATAAAGCTTTCAAGAGTTAATGAATGGTTATTGTCACACCGCCCCGCTGGAGCATCCAAGCCGATGCTTATCGAGCCGTGGTGCCTGGGACTTCCCACGCTCCAGTTAGCACCTCACCGCCCCGGTCCCGCCTGAGCGGGGCTGCGGCGCAGTGGGGATCGCGTGTCAGGCTGAGGCCTGCCTGCGCGGCCTGCTCTTCCAGCGCTGCTCTGGCAGGAACCTCGTGGCTCCGGGCGCGGGGGAGCCGGGCTGAGCTGCAGCAGGTCTCCTCGTGTGGCCTGGCGAGCAGCAGTGCCAGGGGCGCAGCAAAGCCCCTCTGCAGGTGGGCTGCACGCCTGCTGCGCCCGCTGGGCTCGGCCTCGCACGCAGACGCGGTCACGGCCTGGAGCTCTGCGTTCGCTTGAGGCCCAGGTAGCTCCTGCTTTGCATCTTTTCTCAGCATCTCTGACACAGGGTTTTGACCGCTTGTATCCCGAGCCGCAAGGGTTGCGGCTGGTTTTCCATAGTGCACGAGCACCTCTGCCCTGCTGACAGCTCACCTTTTCCAGGCGCAGTGGACTCGGAAGGGCAGACTGGAGTCGTAACTAATTTTCTCCAGCCTTCAGCGGCACAAACCCTCCGCAGACTCGCTGGGCCGTTAGGTGCCTACCTGCCTTTCTGCACTGCCTCCATCTCGGCAGTCCGTGATCCTGGGAGTGAGTCAGATGCCTGCAAGTTTTGCAGCTGTGGGAGCCCCTTCTCCAAAGCAGGGATCTCCTCCTAAGGAAGCCACTTGCTCTTCCCTTGGCCAGCTACTCCACAATTTAACAAGAGCATTCTGACAGAGGCACAGTTTCATCAAAAAATGTAAGCTCTGGGGTTCTGAAGACCCCCGGGAGCCTCCACTTCCTCTGTTGTTCTTGGGAATAGACCCCTCTGCAGCAGCCTTGATGTCATCCTTCAGGTGGCCATCTATCTTAATGCCTCCAGTTCAGTGCTCCTATGCAACCAGATTTCATAGGATACCTAAATTGTCACATTAATCAATTGTCATTAACTGATGCAGCATCCAGCAGGTGAATAATCTGCTTACTGGTCATATTTAACTCCCGGTACTGGTATGGTTGAAGCTATCTATAACACATACTAATGCAACATGCTTGTGATAGCTCCTATGTTTTATAAAGTCTTTTTAAGCCATTGATAAATAGAAGCTTAATTTGAAGTGTGACAGATTTCTAATCTTTAATCTCTCCTTAGCCCTCCAACATTTCCTTTCTGTAATACAGAATATATCTGGTATGCCCTAAATACTCTCCATTCTTTCTGATGCCTTTGCTCTCAGCCATTGATTCTACCCCCTCTTAATCAGTGTAGATAGAGCTGTGCTGCAATTATCTTTTTAGTTAACATTTAAATAAGACAAATAAGATAAAAGGGGCAGTGAAGGGGTGACCAATGTGAGATGTTTTTTGTTGCTCATATGATGCTTTGGAGCTGAGGGGGGACTCAAGTCAATAAAATACAGACTCAAAAATCTGTATTTCTTATCTACTGCGGTAAAGAGGACTGGAGTAGCTGAGTAAATTATTTATAGCCAGGAGAAAATAGCAGGAAAATGTTGTGTGGCAGTTATGTAGTGTCAGTACTTTGCTCAGGGTTACAAAGAAATCAGTGACAGAGTGGGGCTGGAACCCAAATGTCCCAGCTCCCCCATGAACTGCTTCTCTTCACCCACTTCTGCCAGAAGCGAGATTTTTCTATTCTGCTTTACCATATATAAGTAGGGAACTCCAGCAGAGTAGAGAAGGGAAATATTTAGAATTTCCTTTTATTTTATTTTTGTTTGTTTCTATGAAAGAAATGTGTACTAGAGACTTGGGTGGAATTGAAAGTTTTAGAAGAAATTTTGTTCATCTCAGCATTTGTCAGATTTTGTTGAGTCTAGTCTTGTCACTGTACAGTGTGTTTTTAAATCCCTTTCATGACTGTTCACCGTTTCCTTACATTTAGCTACAAATGGTATAATAATGAATGTCTCGAGACAATTAATATATTGACATACATTTGCAGATGAGCAAGTCTACTGTGTTTCCTGTAAACCATAGGGAACATCAGGTAGCGAACTTGTAGGATTTAAACCACTGTTAAGGCTAATGGCTGCAAATTTTAATCTAACCTAGCATTTTCTCAGGCACAGATTCTGTCTCATTTTTCTCCTTAAAACTTTGCTTCTGCGTCATTGATACACCATACCCCTTCGCTTTGTTACACATCCCTTTTTTTTATTCAGAGTTTTTTTTCTTCCTATCCTTTAAACATATCCTCATCAGTGTTTTATTTTACTTTTCAGCAATGTGTGTTCAGTATTACAGGCTCAGAGTTCTTTTGTTTTCTCCCTGAAGAGGTAAAACCCCAGGGGATTTAAGTATCTACTTGATAGGCTCACACAATCTTAATCAGCCTATAATGGAGCTAATGGCTGTTTGTCATCCTTGGAGATATAAATTTCCTGGTGATGTCTACTGCAGTCAGTGCATGAAGCCTGCTCTGACTGCCAGCAAGGGCTACTAATCAGGAGAAGGGCAGCGGCTTCGTTAGAGCGACAGAGGCTGCACTAGCTGCTTTTCTGGGGAACTCTGCTCCTGAAAACCGAGGGAGGAAAATGGATAATGCTGGTAAGTGAAATAAAACAGATTTTCGTTCTTAGAGGGGCTACGGGGCTTGTTTGTAGTCTGTTTCACTTGCTGCAAGAGATGTGTTTCTTTAGCCTTTGTGCCTTCTTCTATTTAAACGTCCTTCACAGAGTGAATTTCTATGTCTAAAATTTGGCACACTTCAGTTTTTAACCCTTTATAGTCTTTTTTTTTTTAATTTATTTTTTCATTTTAAGTTTGTGTTTCTTGGAAATGTGAACGTAAGCTGTCAGGAAATGTTTTCAATATTATTTCAGAATCTATATGCAGGAAATGTGCAAGGAAGGGAAAATGCATACACTTAAGTAGGAAAAAATCTTTCACAGATTGCAATGTGTGTATAGGTAACTAATAAAGCTAACAAAAGCAGATAATAGATATTTCATATCTTTATTTTAAAGATGTTTTTATTTTTTATATACACATTGTTCTCTTACATTTAGAATACAAAATATTGAATATATTTGGACTTTTAATTGTTCCCGTTGATGTTCCAACTTTAAATCATGCATTTTCATGCTAAATAAGGCACTTCATGTTTTCTAAGGATGTGCGCACAATACCAACATGGCATATTTGATTAAATGGACTATTTGCCTTTCTCCTTTGGGTTACCTTGTATCACTGATCAGAGCAAAACCAGGGCTTTTTGTGACGGATATTTTGCATGTTGCTTTGACTGCTGTAAAACTTAAACGTGTCAATGTACCACCGATATATCAGTAACAGTACAATACACAGTGGGATACAGACCTTGCGGGGATTTCGGTGCTTTTGAAAACATGCTCAGATCACCAGGATTGTCTGTTATTGAATTTGAAAGTGATGTTCATCTCTACAGTGTGTGATTAAAATATTCTACAGGAGATTTCAAATATGATGCTATGAGTGTAGAAGGATGTTTTTATGTTTTTTTTTGGTAGAGTTTTGTTTTGAAGCTTTTTTTAGTGACACCAAAATTCTTGTTCATGTCTGCTGAGCTGTCCAGATCAAGCTCATCTCAAGTGTATTGCTGTTGACTTCTGTGACGAACTGATTAGGGAGTCTCGTTGCTCTTATTTCTCTAAAGTCCTTCAGTTTTCCCAGGAATTAAAATGTTGATATCCTGGAGGATTATATTGCCAGTACCTGTGAGCTTAAATATTGCCATAGACAGAGTATATTGTTCATTTTTGTGAAATATAAGATCAGAAATATTCTTTGGTTTTGGTACTCTGGCTAGCTTTTAAGTAGACTTAACATAATAAATGATAGTGAGATATGGTCCCTATTCCATGACTAGGCAGAAATTTCCAGTCAGAGTGAAAGGATTCTTTTTTTCCAGTACAGGCTGCCTGTAGGCAAGAGATACCGTGACACAGAACTGCTAATTCCTCCAGGTTTTTAAACTCCCTAGCATCAACAATTAATACTATTGCAGTCTTGACAGAGCTATTACTTTAATCCAGCTACAAAATTCTCTTCTGGAATGAGTCATATTTATTTTAAAGTCCAGTTTGGGGAAAGGGGGTCAGAAGCTAGTATCTGAAAACCATAGAAACAGGCTTTCCTGTATATATGATTTCTTTTTTGCCTTAAGAAGGTTTTAGTTTCCTCATTATTCAAAAAAAAATAAAAAAAAAAATGGAAGTTAAAATTAGCAAGGCTTTGCAGCCTGCACAACTTTCTCAACTGCTTTCAAAGCACTTCATAATGTCAATTCATTGAATAACCCTAGAGGGATTTTTTTCTATGCAGAAAGAGGGATTTATTTTAAAAAAATGCAAAGTGTACTGTCAAAATTAGTTAAAATAATCCCTCTGGAAGGAAAAATTAAAAATCAGTTACTTCCCCTGCACACACACTAGCAAAACTGAAATGAATGTGAGCAAAACAGCAGCATAACAGGATAGGCCGTGCTCTGGTAGCCACTAGGGCTCCCAGGGAGGTTGCAGGCTCATTCCAACCCCAGCAGCTCTGACACATGTGGTATGGATATGCTCCCTTCTCCAGGGAGCCCTCCCAAGAGTCTGGCTGCTCCACGATCTGAGCATGACGGAGAATATATCCGTTTCCAAAGAGTCTGCAGGGAGCTAGGTAGCCAGGCCCAGATCCGCAGGGGTATTTTTAGGTACCTTCCTTCTATTCCAGCATTTGATCCATAATTGAAATCCTGCAGAGCTGGGTGCGAATGTTGCAGTTCTGCAGCTGGGTATTTTTGCGGATGTGGCCCAAACCCTCGGACCTTTATGGGGCTTTGAGTGCATCTCTGAAAACCCACTGGGTGTGATTGGGCACTTCTGATGGTCAGGGAGAAAGTAGAGAGGAGCAGGATGTTTGCAGCAATAAAATGGAGCACCTAATTAATTTGTTCTTTGGTAGTTTGTCAATTGAAATGTAAACATGCTAATGTATAAAAACTGGATACCTGCCTAAATTCTTCCTAAAGAGATGCTATTTCTGGCTGTAGAGAGCTGCTGAGTCTTAGCACAGCTGCTAGCTTTAACTAATGAGTGTTAGAAATTACAATTTGCTTATCAATGTCGGTGAATCAGGCCTTTGCTATTGAATTCATCATTCTGGCTGGGAGACTTTCACACTCAGATCATGGATAATTGTCAGGCAAAACTCCATCCTCTGCTCTCCACAACACGAATGTATCTCTGTCAATCATCAATCATATTCTGTGTCAACATTAAAATAATTTTCTACCCCTAACTGTGTGGTTTTGTCTGTTTTTAAATGGTGCTACTAACAGGTCTGCTGTGTGCACCCTTTAATTGTTCTGGTCCATGGTGCTTTCTACTCTTGAGGAAGAACTTCTGCCCATCGAGGAGGAACTTCTTTCCTGTAAGGGTGACAGAGCCCTGGAACAGGCTGCCCAGAGAGGCTGTGGAGTCTCCTCTCGGGAGATCTTCCAAACCTGCCTGGATGGCACCCTGTGCCCCGTGCTCTGGGTGTCCCTGCTGGAGCAGGAGGGTTGGACTAGGTGATCCCTAGAGATCCCTTCCAACCTCAACCACTCTGTGATTCTGTGAGAATCAAGAATTTTTTTTTTTAATCCTTTAATTTAAACATTAGATTCCTTACACTTTAATCTGTGCCATTGATGCAGCTCAGCGCAATTGCTGTGCCATGTGTTCTTTTAAAAGCCTGTCGTGGAATATCACTAGAATATTCATCGCGCTGTGCGTGGCGCGTCAGGACGGGTCCAACAGCGTTTGCTGCCTCTCGCGTGGGTGCTGCCCCCGCAGAGGGGCAGGGGGCTTGGCCGCCTCCGCGGCGGGCGGCCCCTTCCTGTGCTGCAGGCCCCAGCGCCGCCTTTGCCGCACGTCGGCTGTGGTCCAGCCTGGGGACAGCCCTGACAGAAGAAAGCACAGCTTAAAACTCCAGGAAGGGCTGGGAATAACTCGTGAGAAGGAAAGGGAGCACAAAAGTAGCACGAAGCTGGTGGTGGTAGGAAGGAAGAAGCTGCGGAAACAGGCCTGCTCCCAAGTGATGTTTTCTTTCTGAGTTTCCTGTCTGGACAAGCGACACCAGCCTCGTGCCTTCTCCCAGAGGTGTGAGCCAGCTCTGCTGCGCCACAGGCACCCGCGAGTGCCTCTCGCACATGTGTAGCCCTCACTGCACTCAGCCGAGGTGCCCGGCGCGGGGGACAGGGCTCACGTTCGGGGGGTGGGTGGCTCTGCGGCGAGACACCGTGTGCGTGTGGCGATTCAATACTATCATCACACAAACTGGGAGGCCTTGTTTCATGTTTCCTGGGGATTTACGCGACTTCTTTGCACTTGGAATATCATTTTAGCACTAATGAGCTGGCTGTGGTTAATTGTTACCCTACATTATGTCAATTCTATAGCTGTGGCTGCAGGCTATGCCTGCCAGTAAATAATCTGTGGGAAAGGAACTTGAAGTTTTTCCTACTGGATATCCCAGCTTTGAGGAATATTCTGATATTCCAACTCCATATTTAACCAATAGTGGAACTTAAAGCTTATCTATAAAAGAGAGACTGTTTATTTTGAGGTCTGAAGTGTTATGGGACGGGTAAATGCCAGGTGTCAATCTAGTCTTTCTCTTCGTGCTACCCGTTGTGTAACAGGAAAATCGAGAGACACAGGAAGCAGTTTGATGGCTGTAATTCTCTTGCTTTTGAAGTAATCAGTCATTTTTATTTTCAGTAAGTCAATACATCTTATTTTTGCAGCCGTGAAGACTCCTGGGATTTAATTCTGTTTAAGGATTTCATTTTGCAGACACTTTGTAATCTGCTACCTGAATTTGAGGCAAACAGTGCACATCTTATTAAAATGTGTGCAAGAAATACATTCAGGTAGTTGCAGCAGCAAGCTGGAAGTAACCTGGCTTTCTAATCAACCCACCAGGTTCATAAAGTTTTAATGTGGCCTGGCTTATCTGTGTGCAGAATTAGCCTAATGGAGAACCTCACAGTGTGCTGTAAGGCTCCCTCGCTGTCCAGGAAAGCCTCTGAAATCCTTTGGCCCTCCAAGGCTTGAGCTTGGCTGACCTGTTCCTATCTGTTCTCATTGATTTGGAATTCTGCTGAAACAAAACCACTTGCAATGGAGACTGTGGCAGTCAGGTTTGCCAGCCCTTGAGGCACTATGACAACTTCAAACTGCAGCAGTAACATCACTCGTGAGTCCTGCCAGCAGCTTCTGTATCAACCTGCAGGAGCCCTTTGCCCAAAGGTCTAATGCTTGCATTCCTCTTCCCCACCTCCCCCAGAGGAGTAAAGATGTTTTCAGGAAGGGCACCAGCATCTCCTTTCTCTCCATCCAGCAAGTTTACTTGCTGTCCTAACAAAATGTGGCTGTCAGTGATGCCACGTTGATCATTACTGGGTTTATATGCAGTTTTCCTTGCACAATGAAACAGGCGGCACCTGGATAATAAAATGCAAAGCAACAACCACATCTTCCATGTTGCACTGCCTGTATATTTTTGTCTCGTACTTTTTGCACTCATGGCCTCAGATGAAGCAGATGCCGTAGTATGTTACAGGTCACTGCTCACTAGGAAATTGCATTTCTTCTTGATGTAATTTTAGAATAATATGGTGTCTGCCCCTTCACCCAGAAGCTGGAACAGCGTGTTTTTGAAGCCGTGATATTGAGAAATGTTTCTGTGAGAATTAAACTTTCTTGTGATCTTTCCAAGTGTGCAGATGTGTAACTTGGAATAATTGTTTAGTAACTTGCACTAGAAGTAAACAAATACTGTGAAGGACTGAAATATAAATGTATTCAGTGTATCTTCTAAGGTAGTGGTGGTCTGACCTCCCTATTTAAAATGGTTCTTGAGTAGCTTTGTAACTAGAAATGCTGTGGTTGCACTGTGTTGACATAAGCTCATGATATTTTGCATATTTATTCCAATCTCTGCAGTACTTTTTATAAAGAACCACTCTCAACTCTGGCTGGTGTGGGGAGATGTTATGATGCAGATTTTATTTGCTAATAAGTCCTGACTCTCTTTTGCTGACCAGACTGATAAGCATCTTGCCGTCAGGTGCTGTTTCGGTGCCTTTTATCGTCATCTCTTGGCTGTGTGTTTTTTGGCAAAATGTCCTTAGCCCAGTGCTCGCAGGTCCAAGACCTTGCTGCCATCTATTGTGAAAGATCCAGTGTTGTGTGTGGAGTAAAAATCCCCACCTGGCATGTATCAGAAATCCTCACGTGTTCGTAGCGACCACCAGCCCTTTGCTGCTATCGGGAGGTGAGAGCTGGTCTTACAGGTGTCACTGGCTCAAATCCTTCAAGAAAAGCAGTCTGCACTCCGGGGGCTTCTAAAGGCTAAAATTGAGGGGTCTGGAAGTTCTGCACAAGGGGAAGAGCAAAGTCATATGGCCGAAGAGCAGGTGGCTGGCAATAAGGAGCCAGCCTGTAGCTGCTTAATCACCGTACACTGTCTCTCGCTGGGAGCCTTTTAGGAGATTTGATGCTTAATTATGGAATGACTTGCAGGGACATTGCTTGGGCTCTACAAGTAGACTGAGTGGAATTTTACCAAAAAGTCTTTCTTTTGTTCCCTTCCCCACTGTTAACCATTTTTTGTATTTTCACATAAAAATTCTACATGACTTTTTTCCCAGAAGAATTCTATAATGGGACGCCAGTAGTTTTGGAATATCTAGCAGTCTTCTCCCTGCAGACAGGAGCAGTTGAGTTGTTTTCTAGTAACTTCTTTTGGCAGGACAGTCTTGACAGACTCCTGGGTGAGCATGGGATCAGTGTGTAGGATGAGTGGATAACCTGACTGTTATTTCAGAGCCAAGGTGTAGCGTGTGCATGTGTACCACTCTGCGGTATAAGGGATGTCCCATTTGCTGCTGGAGGTGCAGGAATAAAGTGACAAGAAAAATAGGAACCAAAATGCAGCCCTTTCCCTGTTTGCCACCATGGACTGCCTGAGGCCTGAGGCTGCAGATACTGGGAGATACCAGCTAGTGTGGCTTAAATCAGAGGAAAAAGTATCTCTAAGCACCTTGTGCATTCCGTAGTTGCACTAGTAAAATTTCTCGTAAGGAAGGGAGTAGAAGTATGAATTCCATCATGAACAGTGTTTGCCATTAGCTGCTTTTGTGCCAAAGGAGACAGGACCTTGCTGACAAGTGTGGGACAAGATTATCTGAGTTCCTGGGAATGTATCAAATGACAAACTTCCGTGCAGAATTAGGTCCATGATCACATCTAATTTTTAAGTAAGGCAAAGGAGAAGCTAAACTGCCTGGAGTCAAATATTTGCTTACTCTTAATTTGTTTAACACTAATATTCCCATAATACCACTACCAAAAATTAGTGCATTTGTTTATTTCTTGGTTTATTGCATGCTAAAGCACCTCTAAACCTAATTTTGTATAGTAAAGGGGGGATTTTTCATAATCACAGTGGATGACAACTGCAGAAATACTCTCTTCTAAGTCCTGACCTGCGCTAAGAGCAGCCTTGCACAACACAATTCAAACACAGATCTGACAGCAGCTGGTATTTCTGCAGGAACAGAAATTTGAAGTGATTTGTTCTAGCTCGAACTCCTGCTGACTCACAAGTCCTTCTGTCTTTCTCACTGGCAATTCAGCTGCTCCAGAAAGCGAGGGGTATTTGGAAACCACGTGGAGAGATGAACTGAAAATACAGCAATCTCAGCTAGCTGTTGCTGGAAGGTCAGGGAATGGTCATTGAGACCGCAGCCCAACAACACTTCACTTTGCTGAGCCTTTTAGTCGAGGGATACGGCTTCCTCACATGAAAGCCTATGGAATTCCTCTATGTGTACTGCAAAAATGTGTTTTAGATATCTAGCATGTCGAGTTTAGATACTCTGTTTGTAGCTACACTTGTTATATGTCTTTTCCTCTCTTTTCTCTGTTTTGGTTTTTGTTATGTAATATTATTAGAATAACTGATATGATGCATTAGTCTTTCAATTTCAAGTGAAATTTGGCAACTGCTATTGGTGGGATAAGGTTTAATTGCTTTTGGCATTTTAAAAAGAAATGCAAATGACAAAGATATTAAACTGACGAATTATGACAGCTCAGATAATTTTTCAATGGATTTTTTCCATGCATTTTTAATATCCAGAAGAGTTGGCCTTAATAGTATCATATTTACAATAAATCGTTATTCTAATGGAGTCATTGTACTTTGTCAGGCAATACACAATCAGCAGTTTTGAATAACGAATCTGAAAACTGTTTAACATTAATCCTGTGATACAAACTTAGAAATGCCAGACAATTTAAAATTGGGGCCAAGATGCTGCCCTTAAACTGGGATATTAAGAAATAATTAGAGCACAGTAAGGGCAGGTTGCCAAACGTACCTTTTAAATTCCCTAGTTTGTATCACTTAGCTCTGCCTTCTGTAAGGCATAAACATGCATTTTCTACACAAGAGTGTTATGGTTTGCATGATGCCTGCAAGAGATAAAAAGAGCAGTTTATTTGGGGATTTATGCCTTCAAGTGGCATAAAGCTGCATGGGATTGAGCAGAAAGGATGATTTGGAGGGTAAAACACTAGGACAGGGAATCGATGGAAAAGTCCAGCTTTCCTACTTTTCCTACACACCTTAACTATGATTTTTTTTTTCTTCCCCTTCAGCAGGCCATTAAGACTACATCTGCACTTTGTAATCATTGCCACATCAAAACGACCTAGGCTAGCTCTAAGCAAGTTGGCATGTTTATATAAAATAGTGCCTCTTGCGTGGCCTATGTGAATCTGAGCCTGTGAACAGTGTGGTCGCATCAGCGCCATGCTGCACTTGGGCCACTTCGCCGAGTGCCTTCAGATGCCATGCAGTGTCTGACACGTCTCTGTAGCCTCCAGCTCGGCACGCAGCTCTTGTAGTTCTGGCTTGATTATTTTTGCACACTGTTACGTCCATCAGCAGAGACAGCCTTTCCTAGACGGGTGCTACAGGGCTCTAGACGTGCCACCCAAGCTGATGAATTACCTGTCGCTTACCTTGAAAGGGTTGCACAGTGCCTCATGAGGATAATCTGGTAATGTACGTGGTTAAGTAGTTTCTCATTTATCACATAAGGATAATACTTCCTTACCTAAGTAGGAGGTTCTGAGATTAATTTTGAAGAAGCCTTCCAGCGCAGATTTTGAGGTACTTCGAGGTGAATGACTTACCTTGCAACATCAGCAACATCTGAGCATGATGCACATTATATTATTTTACTACCCTATGATTCAAAATAATGTAGTCCACTGTAAAGTTCATTGTTTGAGCTCTGGATTTTGTTTTTTTCAACATGCATATTACAGGAGATAAAACAGTTGTACACTCTTCACTTTCACAAAAATATCTGTCACTTTTGCAAAATTTAGAGATTCTGTAAATGTCATGTATATTCTTTAGTACTGTAATTCAGGAAACTTGCCCACAAAGTAGAGTGGGCTGGCATAATATTAGCCAAGTAAACAGACTGCACAGCACCATTTAAAGCCTTGTTTTATAATACTCAATGCAAAAGAATAGCCAGTGTTCTTCTCATCCAAAAATGTACATTACTGTCAGGGGGCAAAATGAAGGAGGGTGGTGGTAGTCTGAGTCTGTCTGTCTGCTGCAGCAGAGGGGCGAACACTAATGATACCCATCTTGACTGAGCAGTTTGTGAGGCTGCTGTTTAAAAGCAGTTTTCCAGAAAGCAGTGGGTTTCTGTCACATTAGTAATGCCCTGCATGCATCCATAAAATTTGCTTCTCTCTGCAGTCCTGTTACCTCTTGGGACTGAGAAATACGCAGTTAAGCATTGACTACATGGCATAATGGCTTGATGGCAAATTGAGCTTTCACCATCTATTAGTGCAGAGGGTTCCCGCACAGTAAAGCTCATGCAGCTCTTCTGGATGCAGATGGACTGTGTAGCCATCTCGGAGGACTGCCCTAGGGGTGAGCATCAGGTGGAGGAGAAGTTAGCATCATTCCCATGAGCAGTGTTTGCCTCCATTTGGTGGCACCCCTGCCTCTTGTTTAGGATCTCCTTTTATATTAATTTGCCTTTAAACTTTTTCTCAGCCCAAAAAATCGTGTCTCAAGAAATAGATCGGATCCTACTCTCTATCTGCTAATGCAGAATAAGGTTATTGCTGCAGGAGAAGGCAAATGATATGTGCTCACCTGAAAGAGCAGCAAAATAAAACTTCTCAGCACAGCTCAGACAGCTATTACCTGTTGCTGTGTCGAATGGACCCCAATAAATCCTCTGGTTACCTACACTTCCATGTTCCAACTCTAGTGGTCTACAAGCTCAAGGTGAACCTGCAATACTGGAGGCTTCTTGTTTTTTCCTTTGTTTTGTATGTTTGTTGTTGTTATTGTTGTTTGTTTCTTTAATTGTAGATCTTTCCCCCGGTTTTGCAGATAGATTTTTGCAGAGTGATTTGGTGTGCTTGTCTTCTGCCCTTTCCCTGTTTTTCCCATGCAGCATGTGCCAAGGCTCCAGTTCGGCAGTTGGTGCTCTGAAAGCAAGTTGCAGCGCTCAGATCCAGCACTTGCTGTATCCTGTCTGTCTTTCGAGTTGCTTCCATTACGAGCCATCGTTGGCCTCACACAGTACTTGGAAGAGGAATTGGGTGAAATCTTAACACCAAACTGATTAGTAGCAATGCAAAATAAACAAAATTGGTAAAAGAATACTTAGCTGTTTCAAACTGGATTTCTTTTCAGCTGAGGGAAAAAGAGTTTTCATATGCCTCATGTTTTCCCGTTACAGTAGACTACCACTTCACCAATTCAACACCTTCTTTCTCATACCAAATTCTTGCAGTGCTGTATGCTTGGGAAGAGGTGGCTGCAGTGCTCTAGTGTGTAAGATATTAGAACAAAGGCAGGTTAGAAAACAGGTTTTACCCTCATCAAAAGTTTCACTGCTCTTTATGTCTTGGAGAAGAATTAAACTGAGCATTTCCAAGACTCTTTGGGAAAAGAGGGGATCAGTGAGGGAGGAAGAGAGACTTGAGCTGGGAAAGGCTGGAATAGATGTGTTTGTGACTGACCTTTTGAGAGTTCTTGGCTGCACTTTCATGTGAGGCTGATAACCTTACATAGAATTTTCAGTTTCAGTGAGCCTGGAAATTGCCATTTAGCGTAAAATGGCAAAGTTGCTCAAAAGTCTTGATTACCAAATTAAAAAAAAAAAAAGGAATTAAGGAATTGGAAAAGAGCTGCCTGGCAGCGATGTTGGGTCTGTTGCTGCAGACTTCCATGTCAGTAAAGTGTTTCATAAGCCATTTGATCCACACCTTCAAGGTGGCCACCTTGCCTGCTCTGACTAATGGCTACTCAGGCATTCACTCCTCTCGTGGCTAGAAACTTGATTTAGAGGCCACACAGTGATGCTTTCATGAACAGCTCTTTCCTCCATCTGCTGCTAAACTTCTCCTCTCTCCAAATGTACAGCAATTATGTCCCTTCTCATCCACTTAGGTGAAAAAAATCAGCTTCTTTTCAGTCTTCTTGGAAAAATGTCACCTCTCTGACCACACTGGCTAGGCGCTAACACTTGAGAATTGAATACTGTTTGCAACACATCTATTTACTGTTATATAAAGAACTTTCCATAACTAAGAAATAGCTCCTAAATTGTCTTAGATTTTGCTATGTCAAAGATGAATGCTCCAAGATTTTACCACCTTTAGAAAGCATATCAGCACTTCTACTTCACTCACATTTTTTCTCCCTTTTTTTAGCAAACATTACATTAAATCAAATTCTGTAACATGTTCATTTATAGAGCAAGCTGTTTCTTAGTAGTATTTATGGATGCATCACATTCTTTATCCAATTTAGGAGCTACTGCAAACACATGGGGCAAAAAAATGTTTCCCAATCAAAACAGTGCCCCCTTAAGGTGATCTCTGGAGTGATTTGGACATGGCACAGAGCGGGAAGTGAGGGTGAGTCCTCTGCTTAGGGCCACTGCTGGAGGTGGAGAAGGGGCCTACAGAGACCTTTCCTCTCCGAGCAGCAGGAGCGCAAGTGGGGCGGAGAGGTCACAGCTTGTTCAAGACGTTTAAGGATATGGAGGACCCCCCTCAGGTTTTGCCCTGGACCTAGGAAGACTGTGGTGACTTGTTTTAACGAAGCAGTAACCAGACTGGGTTTGAGGGGAGGGCTGTGAGGGCAGATCATGCAAGGAGGGGCTTTGTGTCCACCAAATTCCCCACAGCAGCCAGCGGGGAGCTCTGAATAAGCAGTGGGCAGTCGGCCCCACGGCTGCCTTCGGCCCCCTAGCCCGAGGCAGAGCTGGCGAGGCTATGGGGCCTGTGCCTGTGGGCTCTGCAGCGCTCCGTTTACGAGGACAGATGCACAGTGCAAACCTCTTCTCTCCTTTGCTGCCTGCTCACTGAGAAATGAATATGAATCCGTATTACAACAATTTTCAAAGGGGTAAACGGCGTAGACTGGTAATCATTAGCTGCTGAGTCTGACATTATTCCAAAGCAAAGATAGGGAACAGATGATACACGGAGGGAGCCAGAAAGAATGAAGAGATTGAATACCAATAATTCCAATTAACATAGGTTTGAGGAAAATAGATTTGAGGAAATTATTTCATATATCTTTTTTGCTGCAGCAGAAAATATTTGGCCAGGTTCTACTGTGTAGACCCTAGACTGATTCAAAATTAGTATTGAATAGTTTATCGAGTACCTAAATGCTTCATAATGTAAATGCCTTTTGGTAATCATTGCCATCCAACTGATGTGATTCAGGGGCACCACCGAAGTATCGGTTCTTTGTTCCATACTGTATATTGCTACTAGCGACTAGAAATAAAACATATAACTATTTTTATTTTTGGGTGGCAAAGCAATACATTCAGTATGGACAAATGAAAGGCTGTAGAATCAGGGGAAAATTAATTAGATCTTAATTGCAGAATGGGAGGCTCTGTGTTGAGAAGCAGTGATTTTGGAAAGACACTTGCATAATAATAGCATTATTTATCTGAGAGCTTATGTTCAGCTGGTTTGCTACACTCCAGAGCACTGATATACTCCATAAATGTATCTGCAATATTGAAGATAGGGTTTGAGCACTGGCGTAGCTTCCTCTGGAATGTTAGTTCATCTCTGGTGTTCCACTTCTTTTTGAAAATCACAAGAAAATAATTAAAATTTAGAGAGGGTTCAGGAAAGAGCCCTGTAACTTAGCAACTTGTGTCATTAGAAAAGTCTGACCGAGGCAAATTTCTTCTTATTATGAACCTTTGCTGCCACTCACCCTGAAATCTCTCTGAATCTCTCTACCTATAATGCTTGTGTGAAAAAAAAAAAAAGTCTTCCATTTCTATCTGGAAAATATCAATCTGGACCTCCTCATTTATGACTAAATACCACTAAGATCTATTTGTAGATGCATGTTGTTGGGAACTTTTATATATACATTTTTGTAAATACTGAGCATGAGCTGATTCTGAATATATCTCAAATTACAAAAAGGGAAAAAAAGCTATTGCCTACCACCAAGGAGAAGCAAATTGCACAAGTTAAAGCAGATAGACTGCTCAAAAGGCTGGAAGTTGGAGGTCACAAGTATTAGAAAGCCTCTAGCAGGATGTTTCATATAATCAGAGCTCAAAATTCTTTCTTCCAGTTATAATAAAGCCTCTATTTGCAGTGGAGCTTTCTGAATCTGCCTTAATTACCACCTGCTGGACACTGCAGTGTGGTAACACTCACACATACGCGTCTTGGCTACCTCCGCAGCAAGAGAGAAGCTTGTTGAAATAAGGCCCATCAGGCTGTTTTTTAGTGTTCATGTAGTTAAATGAAACATTCTCCTCTCTTTTTCATCACTGTGGAATCCATGTCAGCCGTGGTTCAGGTATGATACACTAACTCATGCTTCCTTCACATCATGAGTAGTAGCACGAGGCCCCGCTTGGTGATGGGAGAAAGCCAGAACCAGTTAAATCATTTATCCCCACTGGCTGCAATAGAGGGCAGGTTTTGGCATCTCTCTAGTGTGTCTGGAATTGGGCAACATCCTCATTTCTCTGTTTAGCTGTAAGCCTGACATTGTATTTGGAACTGGTACCAGGCAGTGGTTAAAAATCACTTTGGTGACTTGCCTGCTAAGCGGTGTTCACTGGCTGAAGCTGGCTATTTAAGAGGCCAGTTACTGGTGCTGCTCTCCATATGGCAAGGTGCTGCTTTCCAGCAGTATCTCATATTTTAGGCAGATGTGATGTATTTTTTTTCTTCTTCACTCTGACTGCAGATACTTGTCTTAAATTTTATTAATCCAAAGAAATGCAAGAGGAACTGGGTTTAAGCCCTGCCCTTCAAATTTATGATGACTGTGTCTTTATTTCTTGATGAATCCCAAACCCTTTGGCAGCCTGTGCTAGGAGAGACATCCTCTAACAGGAAAGTGCTGGAGGCAGCGGAGCAGGTTATCATGATGGGTCAGCATGTTGCCAGAGCATTCATCTGGGTCTCTGCAAAGCTGTTCATTAGTCCCTAAACAGTCTGTGTATAATAACACAGCCTATGGTTGGGGCACTTACCCTTCCCAGTCTGATGCTGAAGCCTTTTTTGGAAAGGAAGACCAGGCACAAGAACTCTGCCCATGCCACTGGGCTATAGAGAGCAGTGCTTATGCTGATTTATTCTCTGTCCTAACGAGCCCCAGTGTCCCCCCAGCCCCAGCCAGAAGGAGAAAGGAGCCCCTTCCATGGATGTTTGTGCCGTTGTTGGTTTGGCCATTGACAGGTAGGAGGAGCAGGAGTTAGCCCCTTCACATGGAAAAGGGAATTGTGTTGAGACTCCCCAAACTGTCCAGCATCCTGCCAAAGATCCTGTGTGGGTGGATAAAAAGGATTCCTTGTGACTTAATCCGTGTCATTTGTGGGATCTGGGCTGGACAGGGAGCCCCGTGGACGTGGCAGGAGACAGAGGTGATGGAACAGCTGGGCTTGCACATGGTGTCTGTAGCAAGAAGGGTTGCTGGTCACTGGATGCAGGTGCATTATGTGTGCAGTGCTCCAAACCTCATTGTCTTCTGGCCCACGACATGTCACACTTCAAACGTAATGGAAGTAGCGCGTCAGCTGCTGCATGGGGCACGCGCTTTCGTCCTAGCCAAGGCGATAGGAGTGAGGAGTCAGGTCCAAGCGCAGGCTCTGGCTCCGGCCTCTTGCTGCAGTCAGGATCAACGCTGCATCGTCGCGCTGCTTCCTGTGGCCTTTGCTGATAACCAGGGAGTGGGGAAGTGTGAAAACATTTGTGAGGCCGGGTTTGAGTGTAATAAAATGTGTCAGCTCTTTTAGGGCCAACGAAAATAGCAGGAGAAGGCATATTGGATAAAATAGGGCCTATGTAAAATTGCTGTAACTCTCAAGGCTTGAAAAGTTCCTGGAGGAAATATGTTTTACCCCTAAGAACTGAAAATTCTTTATTTTCTTTCATCTTTTCTGTTTTAGTATTTGGCAATTATATACATTTAATTCTCCTTTGGAGGGACACAGCTCTGTTAGCAGAGCTTTCATAAAGGCTAGGTTAAAAGCAAGGGATAGGATTTTTCTGTGTATGTGCTGCATCTGTACAAGGTATATGTATTTTCTCAACATTATTGTTTAGGAACGCTATTTAAAAAACCTAAAACTTACAGCCACAGCGTACTTGAGCCTGCCTTTCTACGTGGAAATGATTCAGCAGAATGTTTCTGATGGTAGTACATCTGCATAGAAATTGTCCTGCGTGGTAGAATCCAGTGGGCTGTTTTTGGCGACCAGGAACACCTGCAGCTTCAGGGAAGGGAAGGGGAGAGCACTGGAGGCGGTGGCATAGCCCCAAGCAGCCTCATGCCACCGGCAGCTCGCCTAGGGGCCTGAGAGCCGGAGCTGCCTGCGGACGTGCGAGCAGATGGACACTCTGCGAAAGGGACTCGCCCAGGAAGGGTCTCGCTGGAGCTTGCATGTGGCTGCGTCACGGCTTGTGTTCTGAAGTGCTGAAGTTACTTACTGCGCTGGTACGTTTGCAATATATTAGGTATAAAACTGACATCACTGAAATACATCAATGTGACTTAAATGGAATAGTACCAAAGACTAATTTAGCTTGCTTCAGCTGTATTGTTAATGACTGTCAGCATCTCAGAAAAATACGATCTTGGAGTCAAAAATATCTTGGATGAGGCATGATACATGCCTCCACTGGCAGTACCCCAAAGTTCAACTTTCGTTTTTGCAGTTCTGTAGCGGGCAAGTAGTCGTAGAATACTGACACATGCATGTAACTGTTCTGTACACAGAGCGGGTCCCATACAGTCCTGCGCTGAGCACTGTGTTTTGTCCTGTAGATTTATACAGCTTTTAGTAAGCATTAACCTGGGAGGCACTTTGAAGCGTTTGTAGTCAGAACAGCCCTTGCAACCAGATAAATGATGGTCAGCTTAGAAATTATCAGACAGACAAACTTAAAATAACTTCATAAAGGATATGGTGTTTTTTCTTAATAAGGTGTTACAGTCCATTAGTTAACCAGTGAACTAGAGAACTTACACAAACAAAAAGTCTTTTACATGGACCCTGGATCCAGATGTCTTATATTATCTTAATTAGCATGATGGAGAAAACTATTTATAAAATCACAGAATATTTATTATATGATAAGCAAATGCCACATTCATATAATCTGTCCACTTCATAATTTTTCACCTAATAGTGTAATATCAGAATACCTTACAATTTTCATATTTAATTTTCCGTTAGGCTGGTAAGTGTAATTCTTTGATATGTTTTCCTTTTTATACCTTTTTCATTGCATAGTTTTGAACTTTCTCAAGTCTGTCTGCTGGAACAGACTTCTCTAAAGCTCAGACTTCTAAAAATCCTGTACATTTAACAATATGTTTTAACAGGACCAGCTGTGCACCCAAAAGTTTTTTGTCCAAGGGTGATTTTATTGGCCTTTATAAAAGCCTGTGTTCAACTGGCTTGTACTTGTTTAGCATACATATCCATGGATGTACCAAAGTGTAAATACATCTGCTTAATAAACAATTGTACCTAAACACACCCAGGCCTTGCGTGTGGACGGGACCTACCTTGTGAAGACAGAGTTGAGCAAAGGTGGGTCTCTGTACCTGCAGAGCTGGGGGATCTGACCCCACACAGTGCAGTGCAGTTATGAACATGCTGTGGCTGGAACTGAGCGGCAGCCTGCCTAGATCCAGATGTGGTACTCCATGCTGGGACTTCTGGCTTTTGTGGAATTCAGCCCCACAAAATGAAGGTGACCAAGTACCAGTGTAAGGGCTGAATGTGGCTCTGTTTTGCCACTTAACCAAAAGGATGTCTTTCTTCAGGGCTGCTTTAGAAAGGGACAAGTATTTACTTTCTACCCATTAAAAAAAAACAGAAGTCCTTCCTGTGCTTTCCTTAAATACTAATACTGCATACTGCACTCATTTACTTTCAGTGTGTCAGGATAATGCGGATAGAAAACACAGTACACACTTCTCGGACACATAAATAAGCTGTAAAACATTCTGAAATTTGGCTTGTCTCCAGCAATAGATCATTAAATAAGAGGAATAAACAAAGAAGGGACCATCAACCTGACCTGCGCATAATGTACTTAGTGACTGTCAGCCACATTCATAAATTTACAAGCACTGGGTTTTATCACCATGTGTAAAGCAAGGGCAGGTTCCATATTTACTGTGCAGTTCATGGGAAAATGAAGACTCTGACATCCTGTATTGTATTTCAGGAGTTTAAGTGAGTGTGTGCTTGAAAGTGCTTGGGAACCCCTCTCCCTGGTGCAACTCATGATTAGTGGCTAAACTTTTATATAGGCTTTTATATACTACCGAGGCATAAAACAACTGTTTATTGTGGTACATATCTAGCAAATGCAAGGAACTTCCCCTGCATTTCTGAAGAGAGTAACCATTTTAAAAGAGAAATGGAGTGGATTTGCATGTTTTAATTACATTTTCCTACTTTTTGTTTCTTTTTAAAGTCATCATAAGGACCTATAAAATATGAAGGCCGGTATCTCGGTTTAGGAAAGCCCTACACTGTACAGCACAGTTCTCCACGTTACCTTACAGTGCTCATCCAGCTTTTGTCGGCCTGAGCCACAGGAGAGGGGATCTGTGTTGCAGCTGTGAGTCCAGCAGATCTGCAGGGCCCAGGGCTGCTCCTCGCACTTCCGTGGGGCTGTGCAGAGGCTGCAGCAGCACAGCTGGCTCCTGGCGCCGGGGAATGGGGAGGATGCGATGAGGGCCTCTGGGCAGGTCACCTTTTTGATAATGTTTATTTTCTTCCTTTGGGAATGAGTCTTGTTATTTTTTTCCATAGGCAAATAAACACAGTAAAACTCAGTCACTTTTCTCCCAATTAGTAGCATAACAGTAAATATCTTATTATCTCCTACATGAGCTTTGTGACTTCCGTACAAGAATGTAATTCAGAAAGCCACAGAACCATGAACATATCTGAAGTGCTGTTTTTGACAGTAGATTTTCCATATCTATGAGTTATCTCTCTGGGCATTTTTGTGAAGGCTTCCTCAGTCCTACTTAATTGGATTGTAGCTGAGAACAATAATATTACATTTGCATTAGCTCTAAAAGTGTCAGTGTTTTTCTCCTTGCAACACATCTCATTCTAATGCACCTGTAGTTTAACATAATGAAATTTGTTCATTTTTACTAACTAAAGGGGGTGTGATCTGCCATATTAAATAGGCAGTTAGGAAAAAAAAAGTAATATTAATGTTTTGTCTTGGTGAAGGTGCCTTTCACAAGAACCATACGTCATTCCTACCTTAGTTTGTGTTATTTTTTTTAGCTTTCTTATGTGTGGGTTTTTTAACTGAATGAGCCTGAGCTAAGTATGTTCTAGTTTAGCACAAAAGACCTGGTTGAGCGTAATTAAAGCACGGTCCCCCAGCCAACAGCACACAATCGAGTGACGCAGGACAATTTAAAGAGGCAAAATCAAACCCTCCAATTTACACTTGATTTTAACAACTATGATATACAGACCAAATGCCCGGTATTTGGGAGGAACTCTTGGCAAATCTGGCCAGACTTTCTGACTTATTAAAAATCTCTTCTCAAGGACATAGCAGTAGGTTTCTAGATGAAGATTCACCTACGTGACATGTGAAAGGGTACAAAACCTGAACCTGCATCTCCTCGCAGTCACATGAACACAGAGATTCGGTAGCATGGATGTTAAATAGGAATGACAACTCACCCAAAAAAAGGAGAAAAGGAAAACATCCTTTAGGAAAGGAAGTTATAGTAAACTCACTAGGGAGAAAAATATGTTCAATAAAGGAGAACTGCTGCCATAAAAAGTCCTGCAAGACGGTGGCTGGTTCTAAAGACGGAGGGTTTCAAAAACCCTCCACACAGTGGTTAGAGAGGGAGACTGAGACTGAGATAACTGGTGCATATTTAAGAACAACATTTGATCTACTTCTATCCTTAAGCCAGTTAGACCTTTTCAACATGACATCTATATGCAGAGGGCCCAGTATCCAAAGTGAATACTCTCTGGATGCATTTGTGGCTGCGAAGGTTTGTTTTCCTTGCCTGGCAGAGCAACTCGCTTGCTTTGCTGGCCTGGTTTCTTTGCCCATCACTGCGCCTTTCCTGGCTTGCAGGCTCCATGCTCAGTCTGAGCGGTTGGCCTCTGCAAGCAGCTGCAGCTGGGCTACGTGCTGCAGAGGTGCTCAGCAAGGCTGGACCCTGCCCTACTACATCTGCGGCAGCCTTCAGAAAGGAATTCTTGGCAGAGCATGCCGGAACCTTGCCAGGAGGCAATTTTGTTGGGAGCAGAGGCAAGAACTTTATTTACAAATGTAAATTTTTAAGGATAAAGCTGCTTGACCCATCGCAAAGAAACCCAGGTGCTGAATTTTTCTCCTATATTTCCAGCCTCCTCAGTTCTTGGTGACTTTGTGGGGCAGTCGCTGCCGTCTGCAGCGGAGAGCTGGGGAGCAGCTGGCGCTGCAGGCAGAGCCGTTGCTGCTGACCGCGTGTTGCATAGGGCGCTGCATGTCCCTCCTGCTCCGAGCAGCTGCAGAGCTGCATCTGTGACCACGTCGCTCAGCTGCAGCCGTTCTCGCTGGAGCGCCCGTCTGCGTGAAATGGGAGCCACCCGAGCCCAAATGCGGCCTGCTCTGCGTAGAGGCACAGGATCACAGAATCATTATGGTTGGAAAAGACCTTTAAGAACATCAAGTCCAACCATAAGCCCTTCGACACCCTGCCTGCTAAATCATATCCCTAAGCACCTCATCTACACGTTTCTTGAGCACTGCCAGGGATGGTGACTCCACCACTTCCCTGGGCAGCCTGTTCCAGTGCTTTACCACACTTTCCATGCAGAAATCCTTCATAATGTCTAACCTGAACCTTCCTTGACGCAACTTGAGGCCATAAACGGGGAGCTCCACAGTGGTGTAGACTGACAGGCCCATGACATTTCCACCACAAGGATGCAGTGCTGCTCTCACCAGCCGCAGTCCTTCCCCGGATTTTGTTTTCCCTAGGGAAACATGCTTGTATGACACTGCTTTATGGGCACGTGCTGGCCTCTAATACCAGTTCGTGGGCACCGTAGTGATTTTTCAGCAAATCTGGCAGAAGAAGAACTCAAGTGAACTAATTCTCTGTAAGTGTTTGTGTAAACCTGCAGCCAGATAGAGGAGAGAGGCCCTGACAGAGCCAGCAGGAGAAGAGGTCACTTCCTTGTTAAGGCTCCAGAGAACTTACGTGGCAGCAAGTACCAATTCTGAGTAAATCTGCACTCAGTGCCTGCACTTTATTGCTCAGGAACACTGAGCAAAAGAGACAAATCCAAAGCACAGTCAGGCTGCAGGAAGGCAGGTGATTCATTTTACACCCTCATTTTGAACACTTCTGCTGGATGGGGGTCTTTCTAATAAATCAGCAAAAACGCAAGCCAAGTACCACAGCTGTAACTGTATAGGGAGGTACAAAAAGAGGGTTTTCCATGAGAGCCACAGGAGAGAACAGCCCAGGGCCAGGCCAACAGTCTTGAAACAGCTGGAATAAGAAAATAGCAGAAATAGTCCGCCAAAAAGAAGTGTGCAGCTCAGCATGAAACCCTCACTTTTTTGTAGCCAATGAGACACCCGTTGAGAAGTGTCACACACAATCCCAGAATGGTTGAGGTAGGAAGGGACTTCTAGAGATCATCTAGTCCAACCCCCCTGCACCAGCAGGGACACCCAGAGCACATGGTACAGGGTGGCATCTAGGCAGGTTTAGAAGTTCTCCAGAGAAGGAGGGTCCACAACCTCTCTGGGCAGCCTGTTCCAGGGCTCTGACACCCTCACAGGAAAGAAGTTCTTCCTCACATAGAGGTGGAACTTCCTGTGTTTCAGTTTGTACCCATTCCCCTTTGTCCTGTCACTGGCCATCGGCAAGAATAATTTGGCCCCATCCTCCCTACATTCTGCCCTCAGGTACTTGTACATATTGATCAGATCCCTTCTCAGATCCCTTTTCTAGGCTAAACAGGCCCAGCTCGCTTGCTTAGTCTTTCCTCATATGATAGATGCATCAGTCCCTTAATCATCTTTGCCACAATGCTGGACCCTCTGTAGAAGCTCAATGTCCTTCTTGTACTGGGGAGCCCAGAACTGCACCCAGTACTCCAGGTGCGGCCTCACCAGAGCTGAGCAGAGGGGCAGCACCCCCTCCCTTTTTTTCAGGTTGGTAGAGCAGATCTCTCTGAATGCTGTAAGCTAGCGCTTTGTTGTTTCCCATCCGCCATGTCCCCAAACGCTCCAGATGAAGAGTGGAAATCTCACCATGGAGATAATAATACTTCTGTAGGACCAGTGAGGGGTGCTCAAACACTGTATTAAAACATGCTCTGTAAGTGTTGCAGTTGGGAAATGGATCTTGGTTCAATATCTGCAAAATGGGAACTGTAAGTCAAGCTGAGCAGAAGACCATTCAGGTAGTGTGTAGTGCAGGAATGAACCAAGCCAAAGGAAAGGAAAGGAGATCACCTCAATTACTGGCCTGTTATTCTGTTTCTATGCAGACACTAAGGAATTAAGTGTATACTGTCCTCCTGTGAAGAATAACTGGAATACACATAGGCAAACATCTAGTTCTCATCTCTGACATATATTTTGAGGTGTATTTAATATTGTAGTATTTCCAGATTCCACTAACATGCTGGGGATTTTGGCATCAAGTCAATGTTTGCATCAGTACCATGTGTCTCTGGGACAGTAAAGTGCTTACTTTAGTGATGGTTATGAAAATAGTTTCCATTATAACTGCTTGTTTTCATATACTTCTTATATACATATATATCCTTTTTTTTTTTTTTTTTTGAAAATCCTCTCTGGAGATAAAAATTTCCATTCTGTATCTTTGCCAAAAGGTGATCTTTTTTATCTCACTATATTAAACTTAGAAGCAGGATCTTTAAGACATTTTTGAGCTATAGGAGAGTGGAAAAAATGCATTTTCCCAGTAGGAGAAAAGAAAAAAGAAAATAGCATTAACAAGGGGGTGAAATCGAGCCAAAATCTGACATTTGATTTTGGTACAGAGATTCCTGTAGTAAACAGGGAGGGCTGTGGAGGAGGGGAGTTTTCTCTGGCCTCATAGAGAATGGCTTTGATTTAGCAAAGGCAGACATGATCCTGACTTTCAGCATTTATCCAGGTCCGATTCCAGGTTTCAAATTCAGCCAGTATTCAAGATATTGTGTAAAATAGCGCCTTTACAGCTGTCTACTTAAAGAGGAAAGTGCTGTTCGTATTTGATCTTGTGATCGTCAGAGCTAATTATAGTGGAGCAATACATTTAAGTTCATGCTAAAATTTCATTGAATAAAATGTCATTGAATGGAGAGGAACTAGAGGACCAGTTCAGCCCATACTTTCAGGTTTTCTGAAGACAAACTTTTTATTAATTATCACTGAAGTCACCCTGAGCAAATGGATGTGTTGAAATTATGGACAGGCTCAAACACTTTGAATCGAGGCCAAGGTACATGTTAGGGTACATACACATGCTCAGGCAACTGGGAAACTTCATTCAGTGTGTCTGCCAGATTTTTTATTGGTGACTTTTCCCCCCTTTGCATAGTCCAGGAAACAGCTGTTTAAAAATCTATGCTATGCATGTTTACATTAAAACAGTTAATAAACAGAAGAGGAGAGACAAGTGCAAGCATCTGACGTGTGTCTGTTAGTGGTATTACATTTTTACACTGTTTTTTTATTAATGTTTTTTGTGGTAAGAGCTGTAGTTGATACAGCATCGGTAATCCCTCTACATGTACCATAAAATAGACAAGATGTGCACAATGATTGAGCTAATAGAACTATTGTGACCTTCAGATTTGCATTTTCTGGCTATTTTGCAAGTTTTAACTAAACAACCTTAACATTTCATTAGACTCTTTACTTTTTATCTTGCAAAACCTGCTCTAAGTGTGTGTATATTTGGCACACGCACCCAAAATTATGTGTTTATTTTGCCTTGGTGCCAAAAAGCAGTGATTCATTAGGAAGTGTGGAGCCATAGAGGGAAAACTGCAGCCAGCAACCGCCACACATGCCCTTAAGAACAGAAAACTATGTTGTCTTAAGAAAAATGGTTACTGCAGCTGGACTAGCATCGTGGCTGATTTCTCTGAAGTGAGATACCTACCGCTGGCTGGGCTGGAGAGCGCACAAGTTTTCCTAGAGCATTATGCTGAGCCACAGCAGCCAGCAGGTCTAACGAAGATACTCTTAAGCAGACAGGAGAGAGAAAAAAAATGTTGAAGGGGAATCTGTGCAACTGGTAGGAGCCATGAAATGATGAATTAACGTGCCCCATTCCTAGGAGTGCTTGTAAGGGGAATGGGATCAAAAGTTTAACATGCCTTGAGAGATGAGGTGGGAGTGTGGGGAGGTGCTTGTTTTGCTGTTACTTATATCAAGTAGTGCAGATTGGTGTCTCATAGGAAGAATAGACCTCCAGCTGCTATAAGCTGCATTACTTCATTTTCTCAGCTGGGAATATGCCAATTTATATCAGTAGAGGGGCCTGTCCACTCTATTTACTGTAACTACTGATATGAAGTTGCAATGACTAAATCCTCTGAAAACTTGGGAGAAACCTGACTCTTGAGGATCTACAATCCAGCATGTCATTTTTTCACCATCACTTTCTTCTTCCCCAGTGGCTTGAACTAGGACAGGCAGAATGCTATTTATAATTGTTAATGTAGTCCTTTTTGTCTTTCATCATAAATCTGGAACCACAGACAAAACTGATATCTGGTGATACAGACACACTTGATGATTGGAATATTTCTGTCATTTTCTGTTTGGAAGAGATGTCATGTGCTATCATAGTGCTGTTACTGTACTAGGAAACTCAGTACAGCAGGCAGTTATTGACTCAATGAGTTAGTAAAATGCAGAAAGAAACTGAACATATGAGTAGCAGAAATATCTGGAGTTCTTCCTATTAAAATTGAAAAGAAGAGATTTTGAAAATTAAAAAATATAATTCAGACTGCTGCATTTAAATTGTTAAATACTATGGTGATGCCTAATAGATTTTGGATAACATACGCCACCATATTGTGTGGGATCAGATCTTCGTTTTTTTCAGGATTACCTGGCATAGCGATAGCAAAATAATCTGATCCAGATTGTGAGCTCCCCTTTGTGCTTTAAACAAAGACAGAAGGCAGCTTCTTTTCAGCATTGACTGTACAGTGCTTAGCACGTGTTAAAGGACAAAACAGGCACCACATTTCCTCTGTTATATTGCTTTGCAGTAAACTCAGAACCTGCTGAAAAACCTTGCTGTTAGTGTTAGAAAGGACTGATTAGCCAGGGTCTGCATCCTTCTTCTGCTCACCTTTCATAGTCTTGCACAGTCATGCAAAGAAATTCTCCAAAACACAGATTATTCACTTCTGCTACTTATATCGTAAGTCTTTGGGCAGACATTAATTCTTAAAACAGTAGATATAAAAGTTAGAATACCCAAATATTTATTTAAATGCTGTGGCTCTGTGAGTGAAGGAAGGTTCCTGTGTAGGCCAGGTTTGCTGAAGCAAAGCAGAGCAACTGGGTCCGGATCCTTGCAAGAAAAATAAACATTAGCTACAAATGCGGAGTGGAAAAATGTCAAAGCGCTCAGAAGGATATAAAGTTTTAGGATTTGCCTTTAAGGAGCTTTATGGAATGAAAACACTTTCAAAATATATTGTGGAGTGCAACTGGGCTAAGGAAAAAAACATGTAGAAATGGAAAGATTAGAAAAAAGCACAGTGGGAGAGCAGGGCAGTTTCTGGAGCTGAGAGTACTGCATGTGCGGGAGAGGAGCAGAACTGCTCTCCATGACTCCAGAGATGTTTGCTTTGGGACCATTTGTTTTCTATTTTTTGGCATTCGACCGCACACGTTATGTAAATTACTTTAAAAGCTCAGTGGGTACAGTACCAAAAGAAACTGCAAACTGTTATTGAAATAAAAATAGGGATTTTTTTCAACAGATTTGCAATGTTTAAATTCTCTAGAATCTTCCCTGGAACAGTTTATGAAGTAAAGAGTTACTTAATGCAGGCAATAGTTAAGGATAAGTTAAAGGGTACAACAGTTACCCATCAGATGTTACAATCTATACATCTATAACGTCAGCAAACGTCAGCAACCACTTAAATCATACAGATGCAGCTATTGTGCAATTCCCTTTGGGTACAGGTAGCACCATCCAGTCACAGAACATAAACAGAACCACATGGCAGAGGATGCCTTTTGCACACCCTGGATAATAAATTATTGAACTGCTGTTGCAATGAATTGTTTATGTGCTTTCCAGCATTCAAAATTTGCTAACAAACTGTTTGGTGAATAATTTAGAATAGCAAACAAATTTGTGAATGCATAGCCCTCTTTGAGGATAATTTGTGAGCAGAAAGATGGACATACTGTGCCAAATTGCCATGAATGAACTTGCCCAGGTTTATTTGTTTCCTGCATATTCTGGCTTAGAGATATTAAGGACTAAATAAGAAAACAGTGAAACGACAGTCCAGCCCCTCAGACCTTTCATAGGAAAGGGCAAACTACTTGCATGCCAGTGCAGTCTTACCTCGGAATAAGCAAGTTCATCAAAGGAATATCTCCTATTTTGCTTTGATTAAAATAGCCCTCAGCTGCATGCTAATTGCTCTTGGTTTAAGGATCTGTACACCTAGTTTCCAAATTTAAAGACCAAATTGTAAAAGTTCCTCTCAGCTATTCTCTATATAGATGCCTGTCATTCTGCTATATGCAAAGTATGCGTGGTGCTTTTTGGGGTGGCCAGCAGATCTCTGATGTTCACTCACAAAGACTGCAGCCTCTTTTTTTAAAACAGATTCCAAATGTCCTTTTGTGCTATATTTGTGCATAGGAAATGGGAAATGACACTGACAAGAACATCGCGTGAAATTCCTAAGCCAATAAAAAAAAGAGTAAAAGGACACATATGACAAGAATATTTCAAAATATTTCCAAATGAGAGTTATTATAAAAGTCTTCAGTTAATAAAAGGAAATGGCTCAAATTCTCAGTACAACTCCAGTGTAACTAATTAATATGGCCTGTGATTTTATTTTGGCAGAGCCTGTTTAAGAACTGCATTTGTTTTCCCAGAAAACAGAATTAGCTCTTTGCTCTGCAGCTGATGTCCTAGGCTTGAACAAACAAACCGATATTTTTGGTGCCCTAAACTCTTCCCCTTTGTAACTGCAAGTTCTCTAGAAGCAGGTACAAGTTCAGTGCCATTGCTATAATGCTTAGAGGGCAGCATGACTTAAAAAGTACTTCACCTCTTGCTAGTTTATCTCTGGATAATTTCCATTCTGGACTCAGGGTTGTCTTCTTGGTTTATCTTGATAAGCTTCAAGGTATCATTTATTTTCCCCCCATTATAACGTTGAACACATTTGTCAGTCCTTTAATAGGAATCGTGGAATTAAGCATGGTAGCTTCTCCTTATAGCTTCTTTTACATTTAGTGCCATAAGTTAATACTGGGGATTGAAGGAAGAGTAGTAAAATTTTACTGCCTGTGATCCTACAAAACTCAGCAGGCTGAGCAACAGCATCCTGCTTATTGCCGTGAGTTCATGTGCTGCCCTGAGCCGTCCCAGGATAATAAGCACACTGAAACACATCTATCTCTGAAATTTATTGACTGGATAGAATTTGCTCATAGATTAAAAGTTGTGTCTTATTTCATGCTCCCTTGGGAGCAATTTTGAATTTTTACATCATCTTCAGTAAATAGATCTCTTACTAGCGATTTATGCAAGTACTGTATTCTCATTTTACAGGCCCTTCTCTTCCTCCTTCAGTGAAAGATATCCACTCTTGAGAAAGAGAGCAGTGTCTTTCTGACAGTATTTCACTACAGTACCCAACACAATGACTTGCAACAAAAAGGGAAGAGCTGTATGTGCAGCATGAGGCAATCAGATAACCACAGTGTCACTACCAACGCTGAAATCGAACCAGGCCATGGGGTCCAGTGACACTGCTCATGCTAATACGGTGTCTGGAAGAGTCTGGCACGACTTTCAGGCACCTGCGCCACCCCTCAGCTGAACCTCAGCTTTCCTATCCAACTGCAACACGTACAACTGTTTCAAAATCTCATTGCAGCATTTCCTTCAGAACAAGATTAGGCCTGGCTAAAATTATCAACAAGATTTTAAACCTGAATTTCTTGCTTTTACCTCCATAGGCTTCTTTATCTTTGCTTGTATTTCTTTGTTACAAGAAACTCCAGATGACTATAATAACTGCAAAGTGACAGACAGTCCATTTGTGTCTGATCCTACTTGTTTTTTAAAGGCAAAATGGAAGATACTGCAAAGTAACTCTTAAAAAAAACAGTGAAATCCTAAAAAAAAAAAAAAAAAA
Organism: Crypturellus undulatus; assembly: GCA_013389825.1. Lineage (NCBI taxonomy): Eukaryota > Metazoa > Chordata > Aves > Tinamiformes > Tinamidae > Crypturellus > Crypturellus undulatus. The sequence goes on from VWPW01014657.1 coordinate 221,799, forward strand.
AAAAAAAAACTATATGCTATTAAAATATATTCTACCTATATAATTGTGTCAAATCTCTGGTAGAATGAGTTATCAAACATTATCATATTCTTAAATTTCTAACTGTCCTAAAAGCCAAATACTAAAATGGTAATAAATTTTAATGCTCAGATTAAAATGCCTCCTAATATACTGCAGAATAAATTTCCTCGAGTAACAGAATGCTAGATATGTGTATTTTGTGAAGACAGTCATATGGGAATGTCGGTAGGATGCTCGAATCTTTTGTGTGCAGAGGCAATTACACAAATATAGCTGTACATATGCAAGGTGCAAAACAGCTGCGGCGTAGACAAGGTAGTTGCTCTCATATGTCAGACTGGCACAAGTATTTTCATGTAATGTAGAGGGTTCAGGGTTCATTCCATCTCACTGGTTTGTCATAATCTGAATCCCTTACTTAAATCTAATACCTTAAAAATCATAAGCATAAAAGAACTACTTTAGTCTAATTTGATGACTGTTACTGGAATAGCGTGATATGTTTATGCCCCTTTACATCTTTAGCAGGAGACTAGGCAGAGAAAGTCTGTTTAAGGTTTCTAACAAATTCTACAGTGACACAGCAAGATTTGTTTTATAGGTTAGCACTGTTTTATTTATTCAACTAGAATTCTTTGTTCAGGCTTAAGGGAGAGATAGTGCTTGTTATTGCCCACTTTACAAAAGGCAAATCTAGCATCTATAGTGATAGTACTAGACATTCCTTTATCTTGTCCATGATGAATGAAAATTTCCTTAAAAAGTCCTTTTTATTTTTAATGCAAATAATGTTGTGTTTAAATGTTGTTCTTCTGGGAAAACTTTTATAATGAAAAGCTTTATGTTCTTGCTCTAATAAAATGCCTACAAAATGTTTGCATTATAAATTAGTATTTGCCTTTCCTAAAATAAGACTGACATCCCACAAATATCTAAACCTTGTCTGGTTAATTCTGCAACATACTGCTTAGCATCACCAAGGTATGTAGACAGGATCCTTAAATGAGATGACTGCAGAGAAATTACATTAAAGAAAGTCATCACTATCAGCTTATTTCTGAGAGAAATTAATAGACAACTAATTCAACTGCACTGGAGGATATGACAACTATTCCAATTTTATGAGCTTATGAATAGTCCTTGAGGAGGTTATCACCTCCACAGGAATTGTTTCAAACAGATGGTAAATACTTTTGCATTGTAAACTGGGCTTTCAAATAGGCTAGGAACACAAATTCCTTTGATAAAGTTAATTGGATTCACTGGAGGCAGACAGCAACACTTTTAGGTTCCTGTTTACAAGCAGCTCCAAAGAGGCCACTCAAGTTTGTCAAAATAAATGCTTTAAAAATTATTTTTAAGGCAAGAAAAATAAAGATGGCAAATGATTGCGAACAATGCCTCTACGAAATGAGATGTATGACAGATGATTAAGAAGCCACCTTTCCAAAGGTTTTTCCTGGGTATGAGCAGGGATCACTAGACCATCTAATCTATCTTTCTTATATAACTCATGATGCTTATTGTTATCTGATGTCCCTGTGTCAGGCTGTCAAAAGCTCACTGCTTTGCACAGGGTCTGAATTTGACGGCATCAAGAAATGAATATCCCACTTCCCCTGATCGTCTGAATCTTAAGGGTGCTTTAATACCTGTTTTTCTCTCCTTAAAGGCAACTTCTTTTACACTAAAGCAGAATGCATTGGTCAGTCACACAAAACGTAGCTCATGCAAAACGTGGAGAGCACCTTCTGCACTTTTCATGTCACTTTGGATCTCTGTTGAATTGTCTCTCATCTTTCCGCCCATTTTATACAGGAGGACAGTAACTCTGCACAGGCTAGAGCACTTTTTGGTTGATAAAGTGTGCAGTGGTGGAACTGTGATTTTATGTGATCCTATTTGCACATCCATATGAAAATACTAACCTTTTCATATCAGCATTAGCTCACAAAGAACTGATGTTGAATTACTTGACTACTTTGAGTCCTACATGCAGCAACTTTCTACGATACGTTTCTCAGTCCTATAGGTTTTCTTCCTCAGTCCTGTACATCTGGCTTTTTTTCTTCTTTGGCCCTACTAAAACTTCTATTTTGAATAAACGGAGCTTATTAAGACATCCAGGTAACTCTGTAACTGTCTTGTCCTTTGTTAATATTTACTCCAAGTAAAGATGTTGCCAGTTGTCATTTATTCTGTCTTTTGCAGCTGTTTGAAATATTTCTGTAGATCGTTGATGAAAACGCTGAAGAGCATCCCTGCAGCTCCCCAACAGAAACATCCTCTTTGAACAATAGTGCAGATAATTAGTTCTTGTTTCATTTTGCTACATCTTCATCCGTTTATGCTTTATTAATTTTGTGCTGTCCTCACTTTTTTGTTTCTCCCTATATCAAATAACTAACAAACATCTATTACACTGGGCAATTTAGTTTGCAAACAATAAAATAAAAGATTATTTTACGGGGACACGAGGTTTCTGTGAGAACATGGGGGCAAGAACGAGATGCATTCTTGCCTACTCACCGTGTGCAAGTTGATTACTCTCCGGTAGTCACAGCCAGTGTCCCGCTAACTAAACCACCGGCCCTGCGCTAGCTCACTTCTCCAACTCCTGAAAATTCATCAATACACCAATATATATTAATAGCAGCAGGCTGGAAATCACCCCAGCCAACCTCTGGGCACTTGCGAGCTTGCTCCCTTCACAGCATGTCCCACTGATAAATCTTCCATACAGCATGGACTGGAGGAGCCTTGGATACTAATGTCCTCATGTGGTGCATAATGCAGCTCCCTGCTTGTTTTGAGGTGTTCAACAGTAGGAAGTTTGAGGCATTTAAGTGTTAGGGTACATCTAGTACATCTAGTTTTCTAGATTACTGTTACATGCTACATACAAAATATTTTTCTTTTGCCCATCTGCCAGACAAGATCGCTCCCTCTTCCCCCCATTTATTTATTATCTGACGAATAAAATTTCTCTCCCTTTTGGTCACTTGTTACAGTGTTTTCTGGTTGCCAGCTGCTGTATCAAGCTATGTATCAGGAGTTCTTCTGTCTTCAGAAATTAAAAATGGATGTGTTTCTTGGTTATGCACTTGTAAGTCAGGCACCTTCTTGGACCTCTGTCACACTGAAATAAGTGACCCACTGACTACAGACCGTGTCCACCTGTGCCACTGGTGAAGTCTCAAAAGCGGGTCCTAGCCATAAACCTCCTCCAAGCAGGGTGACAGGACCAGCCTCTGCAGCTGCTGCAGGTCTCTCCTTCCCTCAAAGAGGGGTGAGGTGAAAATAAAAACTAACTTTTTACATCTCCACCACTGCTGTCGCTGTCAGAAGGATGAGGGGCAGGAGCCAGGCACGGACTGGAAGACTTTAGAAGTCGGAATAGCTTTGCTAATTAAGTGCTGCCTTCCCCAATGTGTGTATCATCGAAAGGAAAAAGAAAAGGGACTTGGCGAGGGGCCGCGCGACCGCCCAGCTGCAGCGCGGGCGCGGAGAAGGGCCCGGGCAGGGCAGTGAGGGAGCCCCGGTCTTGGAGGCGTCCGCCGGGCTGCGAGCGACGCCGGGGCTGGCACCGGCACCGGGACCGGAGTCGGAGCCGGGGCCGCGGCCGGGCGGGCGGAGCCC
>VWPW01014657.1:225761-318310 GCA_013389825.1 Crypturellus undulatus
CGGCTCGCGCCCCGCCGGCCGTTAACAGCCCTAACGGCCGCCCGCGGCGGGGTGCGGGGCCCCCTGCCCGCGGCGGGGTGCAGCGGTAACGGCCGCGCGCCCTTCTCCGCCCCGACCCCGCGGCTTCGGGACTCCTTCGCGCCCCTCGTACCCGAATAGGAGCGAGAAAAGCGGGGGAAGGGGAAGGGAAGGAGCCCTGGCAGCGCGCCCGGCAGCGCGGCCACCAGCCCGCCCCTCGGGCTGCCTTGGGCTCCGGCACGTTCCTGCGTGTGAGCGGACTGTTGAAAACGCATAGATAAAATAGCATGTGAGAGGAGTTCTTTTTTATCTCGTTAATAAGGTAGTTCTAGTTGTCTGCGAAGTAACTTTTTTTTTAATTTTTTTTGAGGGTAGTGTGAAATACTTAGTGTTTCGGCTTGGAGACACTTTGGGATAAACCGTCGTGTTTTAGCTGCTGGAAAACTAAACTTGCAACTATTGTGAGTTGCTCCTTGCAATAATGGGATGCAGGATCTAAATTAATTTCATCGAGGTTTGGAATTTCCTAGGGAAATGCAACTGCCCTCCTGTTTCTCCTCCCTCCTTCCCCTCAAAGGCTATTTCTCTTGCCTTGTCTTTAGAAAGCCCGGTTGTAGACTGAGCACTTTGTGCTCTGAACTTTATTAGTTTGCTCATTGCTGTTATTGCGGGAATGTTTTGCCAGGTGGGAGGCAGTGCAACAAAAATATTTTTCGTCCTTAGTTTATTCATGGAGACATAGAGGAATAGTTTTTGTAGTAACACTTCCATTTTCATCAAAATTTCAATAAGTTATAAACAGTGTGATTTTCCAGTCATACCACCGGGGACTTTCTTCTTTTGCCTAACATTATATGAAAAAAACGTAACCATTTCTAATAAACTTTGCCATTGCATTGAAGCTCTCACCCAGTGGCCAGCACATTATAATTAATTCAAGGTAGCTGTTAGGAAACGGATGTAAGGAAACAGATGTGCCCATCTAGTATTTTGAACACTTCTGTACAGGAAGTCAAACAAACCCTTTAAGTACGAGAGTGTTTTCTGAGTGTATTTTGTTTGGGAGGGGACGCTGTCTTGAAAGAGGATAGCTGTGTTATCTCCACAGAGTGCTAATGGACAAAACTGGATTTACTGGGTTTACAGTTTAAACTAAAAGAGGAAAAAAAGTGACTCTTGCTCTCCCTTAATTGACGATACTCACATGAAGGAGAAGTAGGAGAGAGTGACCTGAAGATGTAAGTTACAGTATTGCTACCTTTGTCTTGCAAATAAATGGTGGTTGTCACTGCTTTAACTGATAACCACAATAACCCTTTTTATCCCTAGGACACTATGTGTGTCACAAGATGCTGATACAGCCTCCAGAAGGCTTCACAAAGCAGCAGTCCCACTATGGTCTCAGCTCCATTGAAAATGTGGGAGTATCTCCTCAGCACCAGGGCAGGCACTTCTGTGACTGTTGCAGGTTCATTTTTTTCTCAGGTTGGCTGTGCAGGTAGTTTGGGAGGCGCAGTCTAGCTGTGATTAGGGCAGTGGGGCGACTTTCATTGGTTTCAGTGTAGATTGATTGCCCCTTGGGCAAGTAGTCCTGACACCTTCATTGATTTTGGTGTGCCAGCCAGCTACAAGCCATTTAAGTGTTTGACAGCTGCTAGAGATTAGAGTTGAAGGAGATCTCTGTCTTGTACACACTGGGGCTACAAATCTGTTTTAGTGCTAAGGAATCAATAGTGCATTCAGATCCTTTGCCAGCCAAATGAAAGCAGCTGTGAGAAGTTACGTTTCTGTTCCCTGCATCTTTTTGCCTAAACCTGCTAGCATTTAAGGGCTCCCATCCTGCCCTCTGATTCTCTACTATGAGCTCTTATGCCCATGCAGAGCTCATTCTAGTTTATTGTTACAGAAGAGGACAATAATAGTAAATCACAGTGGAGCTTTTGGACTAAGAAGGTGAAAGTGTTCTGATGCGAGGAGCTAAAATAAAAGATTTTCCCTGAAAGTCAGAGTGTTAAAATAAACACAATATACTATGTAATATAAGAGTCGGTATGGATGCAATCCAATGTCCTGCATTTTTTTAAGACTTACTTTAAATGAAGGATTTTACTTTTGGAAAAGGAAATATATGCTGAAGTACTTAAACAGACCAAGGTCCTGAAGCACTTTTCCCTTGGGTTGGGTTAGATTGAGGCCTAAACATAAAACTAAAGGCTTTGGCAAATTTATATGCGCCCCAGACAGTTCCTACACAGAGAGGACGAATCTGATTTTCATGCCCACACGTCTTCCAAAACCTCATCTTCCAGGAGTCCCCCATCTTTTTTTTAACAATATTTTCTCACTACAGTTTGACATTAGAATTGGTGGAAGGGTATTTAAATGTTTTTGGACACCAAACTCTAAGAAGTTAAAACATTTGTTGTATTATATTCCTATATTAACAAACAGTGTTGAGTAAAATGCTGCATTTTAGTCCTTTAGACTTGGAAATGTTTCCTAGAGGCGTTTTCTTTCTTTATCTTGAATTCAGAGGACTGGCTGGATTGCCGCCAGCCTGACAGCTTACAGTTTTTCTCATTCATTGAATTTTGTTTCTGTCTTTTTGCTCATGTGTGCTTCCAGTGTCTGTCTTCCCTTCGGTTAGTTAAGGACAGAAACAGAGCTGAGATTACTTAATTTGATTCTTACACCCCGCCTCTTGCCCAGGAATTTTTCAGAGTTACTGTAATACAGTGTCAGGACTTTAATCACTACCCATAACGATGATCCAATCAATGACTGAAAAGCAGGTCTTGGCTCTCTGTAAACACCCAACCAGCAACGTTTTGTAGTCTTGTCTTCCTCAGTTCCTGTTTCTCTGTTGTATTTGGGTGCACTTTCCAAAGCTAGTTTGCTATCTGTCATGCTCTCTCATATGGACGAACAGGAAGATTGACTGCAAGAGGGGCTTGGAGAAACTGTGTTGATGGTAGAGGTATGTGGAAAAGGACATGTGCGTATTGGCCTTCCTAAGCTTCCTTCCTGCGTGTGGTCTTCCTAGGCCTGGCAAGGCATGACAAGGACAGCCTTCAGCGGCTGAGGTTCAGTGCTTTTCAGGGGTACTAGCTATTACGTGCAAAGAAAAAAGAAAAAAAAAAGAAAAGAAAAACAAAGCTTGTGCTTTCTGATCAGTAGTTTATCAAATGATAAAGTTGTGCAATGAGAAGAGACCTTTGCTTGTTTGTTTTAAACCCCGTTTTGCTTTGTTGATGATTTGGTACCAGCCACAGCACCAGGAAGCCTCATGGGCTTCCAGCGTGATGGGAAGGTAACAGACCTATTATGTCTGTTATTATTAAAAACAGACCTATTTAGGTGGTGATGGGTGTTTGTTGTTTTTGATCAGAAATGGTTTGTTGAAAGTAAAGCTTTTGGTAAAAATGCACTTACTAGTGTCAAGGAAGAGGTCAGTTAGTTCAGCGTGGAGTCAGCAGAGCTCAGCAGGGAACATATGGAAGGCTGGAGAGGGAAGAGCTCAAGAACCTCTTGCCCTCGTGGTCAGGGTACGCAGCTGGGTCTTTGACTCAGATCAGATCCCTGTTCTGAGGATGTCATCCCAGAACCTATTTACTCTATAGGATGGGTCAGTGTTTCTTTAATTTTAAACATTTTCAGAAACAGAGCATAAATTGTCAAGTTGGGATTTCATCTTATTATAGACCAGAAGGGTGAGGTGTGTGTGTTCCCCACAATGTCATGGAAGCGCACATGGGCAGCACAGGAAAACCCTTTCCCACCCAGCTCACCCCCTGAGATGAAAGCAGGACTGGTGGGATCCTGTTGTTTGTTGACCTTGGCACTCGGTGAAATGATTATCATAGGTCAAAAGTTAACGTGTTTCTCAGACTGCTCTTTTTTTATCTCTTGGCATTCTGGGACTTCCTGTTAATTGACGAGCGAACAGCATCTTCTCCTGGGTCTGTGCAGAGGAACTGTAAATGCCTGAACTGGGCAGCCTTATTTTAATTTCAGAGTGAAACGGAAAGCTGGTGTTTGTTTCAGCCGTGCTGGGTGTCAGTGAGTAATAACTGTGTATTAGTATGGCAGTTTCAGGTCTTGTTTACAAAGAGAAGTTATTCCAGTAGTAATTCCTTCTGAGCTCTACTGACACTACTATTCTGAACAAGAATTTCTGGTCCTGTGGAATAGGATTTGGAGATATTCAGCAATGGCCTTAAATTCATACCCAGACTCAGACTATGGTGAATCTGAAAGTGCAAGGAAGTCCTTACAAGTGATAATTCTTAGGGGAAAAGTCAGCCTGATTCTATTCTTCCTGCTTTTGTTCCTTCCAAAAGCAGAAGAATTTTGACATTATTGCACTTTGCACTAGGGTACCTCAGAGTGCTTATAGCTGCACTGAACTAGCTCAACACATTCATTAGCCAATCGTCTTAAAGTGGGGGAAGATGAGATATCTGAGCTGAAATGTTAAATCTCTTTTGCCCACAGTCCCAAGGGAAGTCCTTGGCAGAGCTAGGAAAACCCCACAAGTGGGTTGACTGCCAGGTCTTCACCATAAGAACCTTGAAGAACCAAATTTCCATTCCTAGTGGTTTCTCTCAAATCCGAACACAGAGTTCTTACCGTAATTAAAATAGTCTTTCTTTTGAGGGGATACAGTATCCCCAGAAGAAATGTGCTGGAATCCCTCCCTAAAAGTAGCTGTATGGGATTGGATCAAACTGAAGTCCATCTTAGATTTGTCTTTGACAAGGGCCAGGACAGGGTACCTTGAGGATATACCAGGGCAGGCACATTGTAGTATTCCTCTAGATCCTCCCAGCATCCAGATCTTCACTTCAGGGACTTTACCAGCCTCTAGTTCTTTCTTGTTAACTCTCTGCCATATTTCTTACAGAGGAAGAGAGAGCAAGTGATAGAGAAAGCAAAATGCAAGCCAACTAACACAACAAACAAAAGACAAAACAAGTGTTCTGGTAAGAACAGGTAATCTATAAAATCAGACTTCAGTGTGCCTGTAGGGAAAGGAAAATCTAGAGCTGAAGACTTTTCATTGAAAGTACTTTACTTCAAGACAGAAGATTTTAGCTCAAGCATTACATTCACTGCTACTTTCTTACATGCATATGGAGAGAGTGAGTTTCTGGGATAAATGAAACATAATCCAGTAGTTGTTAGATATTGAAACCATCATCCATAAACAAATGGGAGATGCATGTAGATCAGTGTGTATCAGGTAATGCCTTGTGCTTTTCAGAGAAGCAGGAGAACCGTTTGCATGGGATTGCATGCAAATGAAACATACCATATGTTTCAAGTTTGCACAAGTTTGCACCTATGCCCCTGATTCCCAGCGTAGGATTTTATAATATTAGCAGCTACAGTTTTAGGTCCTGAATGTTTTCTGGTAAGGGGAGAGGTGTTTTGTACTGCTGTTTCCTTCTTCCTTTCCCCCTTTTTAAGCAGATTTAGCTTTTTAATTGTTGTTTTTGAAAGCAAACAAACAAAAGAAAACCCCCTAATTTGTAGTATAGATGGCTGGAGCTTGGGATAAGGTATCTGCAGTGACTTCAATTTGATGATATCACAAATGACTACAACACAGGTTTTTATAACAGAATCATAGAATGGGTGGGGTTGGAAGGGACCTCTAGTGTGGGAGTTGCAGCCGTACTGTTAACGAGACCTGTTGTACGTGACAGAAGCAGAGATAGGGAATGGCGGACGGAAGATCTCGCGGTGTCACGGAATGAGCAAGGGTTTAACCATATTAGGTCAAAAAGTGATATCTGGAGCCTAATTGGTACATACGAAAAATTCCACCTGGACAGAAGTTATAAGAGCCAGCAGTGAATTTCAATAAACGTCATTTTGGCATATCATCTCATAGGTGTCAGTGCTTCTTGACCCTGAGGTGGATGGCCTCAGTATTCCCTCTATAACCACGGACAACCACCACGGGTTGATATCGAATCCAACACTCTAGAGATCATGTAGTCTGCCCCCCTACTCAAGTAGGGACACCTACAGCACCACAGGGTGGTGTCCAGGCGGGTTTCGAAGATCTTCCAGAGAAGGAGAGTCCACAACCTTTCTGGGCAGCCTGTTCCAAGGCTCTGTCACCCTCACAGGAAATAAGTTCTTCACATGGAAGTGGAACTTCCTGTGTTTTAACTTGCACCCACTACCCCTTGTCCTGTCACTGGCTACCACTGAGAAGAGCTGGGCCCCATCCTCCAGACATTCTCCCATTAGGTATTTGTACGTGTTAATCAGATTTCCTTTCAATCTTCTCCAGACTAAATAGGCCCAACTCGCTTAGTCTTTTCTCATATGATAGATGCTCCAGTCCCTTAATCATCTTCGTCACTCTATGCTGGACCCTCTCTAGAAATTCCCCGTCCCTTTTGCACTGAGGAGCCCAGAACTGCACACAGTACTGCGGATGCGGCCTCACCAGAGCCATTAATTCTGATAATGCACCCTGATATGCACATGTTCTGCAAAATGCCCGGGCCTGTAAGTCCATGTAGTACAATACGTTTTAAATGCTGACTAGCCATGAGAGTGTGGTGGCATGTCTTCGTTAACACAGCACTTTGTGTCTGTCATCTAGGTGAGGCCGAGCTTGTAGTCTCGGAGCCTGAAGGGACATGTAGCGTGTTGAAGGGCCTCCGGTAAGATGTGTCCTGAGGTCAGTCAGGCGTCCCTGGGACAAAGGGCAGGTTCTGACTCTTGAGAAGAAATCTGAAGGTCTGCAGAGGGATTTAATGCTGCAGAAAGGTATGATTCTGAATGGAATCAGTTAAAGGGCGAAAATGTAACTTCAGGCATGTGATCTGGAGGTAGACAGGTAAAGTTCACTTGGTGCTGTATGTAAAGTTCAAGCATAATCCCGAGTCCTCACAGTATACAGTTTTTAGAAAGGAAGACTTCTAACTGGGACAGAATTTGTAATCTGGCTGTGGGGATCAGTAGAAATGTGCATGTGACCACAGCTTGCTTCCTTTCTCGCCTTTCAGGTCGAGATTTGCGGGCAGCCCATAGTCACTCCGCTGCACACTGGCAGCACTGCTGGGCTCTAGTTTCCCTTTAGTTTTGTGTGGCAGTGGCAGGCTTCTGAGGAATGATGTTACATGACATTCTGCCTAAAAACAAAAATAGAGCTATTTCTGAAGCACTATGTCTTTTGCTTCAGCTGTGCTGAACTTCAAGCACATGTATGAATTTTTCATGTGCTTCTGCTTTCTGTAGTGACAGAAGTGAAGCAGAAAAAGGTGCAGAGAGTAACATTTGGGTATTTATTCTTTATAAGAATGGCAGCTTAACCTTCCTATATAATTATTTTTGTCAGGTTCAAATTGATTGATGGCACTGAGGCTGAAACTTCATAATGGGAATCATATTTCTTTTTTTTCCTCTTCTTCATATATTTGTAAAATTGTGGAATAATTATAAGTACAATGTAGAGAAAATTCTTTTTTTGTTTTTGCTAAATTAACACCCAGGCCTTTTTCATTTTGACAGTCTTGAACCCATTGCTCTTCCTCTTACCGGTGTTGTCAGATGGGGCTACAATTCTGACAGGCCTAGAATTTGGGGTAATTCAATGGATGTTTTGAATACCCACTAAAGGTGCGGAAAGCCCTGATTTTTTCAGTCAGAATGGATAGCTGCAAATTCATCTGCTACTAGTGGACACTGCAAGACTCAGATACTTAGGAATGTTGGCCTTTGGGTGTCTCAAGCTGAAATTCCAACTGTAAGAGCAACTACTGAGTTTGGTCTTGTTGTCCAAACTCTTATTTGTGCTGTCAGTGGAGATCAAAGTATGATCCTGTGAAGCAAATGGACTATTTGTAGAAAAAAAATGTATGTATATGCTTTTTTTTTAAAAAAAAGATGTTTGTAGGTTAGGAAATATATCTTGTTGCTCGTCGTTGCTGCCATATAATTGGTGATCTTTCAGAGGAAACTACTCCACCAGCTGCCCTAGTGGTTAGTGTTGGTCACTGCAGATGCTGCTAGGCTGCAGAGGAAGATGCAGTTGAGCCCCTGTTGAGGTGTGTGGTGGAGGGCAGAGCTCTTGTGAGGGTGCCCAGCCCAGCTGTGCCAAAGGAACTGCCTGCGAACTGCTATGAACTGCGAGTGTGAGAATGGAGAGCTGAAAGTCTGTAGCTGCCGGGTCAGTTTCTTGCATCTTCTTGCTCTGAGATTGCTTCAAGGATGCTTATGAATATTTCTCACTTTGTTGCTCTTGTACGCCTGCCAGTGTATGTGACCTTTCATTCCAGGCACATGGACTGAGCCACCTTCGTGCCCTTTATTTGGCAGCCCCTGTTGCCTGCTCAGCATCAGTGTCCCCATCCGCTGCAATTAGAGACATGGGCTCTAGGAAGGTGTCCCTGACAGGGCTGCAAGGGACAGGGAGTCATCTCTGGTGATGCAGGGCTGTGTTATCTGATGGCCTCCCCAATACCTCCCTTAGATGAAAGGGTCACTGGAGACAGATCTTGTTTCCTCCTGAGCTCTGCTGACAACCTGCTCTCCTCTCAGCTGCTCTCAGTGGCCTGGTCACCGCTCGTTCTTCATTCCTAAGGGATCTTCCTCAACTTTTGTGTTGCTCTTGGGTAATAATGCCTTGTTCTTATGTGATGTCTTATTATATGTCTTATTGTAATATCCCATTGTTTAAATGGGAAAACTGAGCATGAGGAGGCAGAACTTGCTTGTGGTTACTCAGTAGGCCTAAGACATAATGAGGAGCAAAAGATAAATATCTTGAGTCCTTATCAGTGTTTGAACCATATCACAGTGCTGCTGACTAGAAGTCAGAAAGACTTGGACATTTATATATGTCTTTGTTTTCCCCTACTTAAAGTTTTCCTTTAACTATTTTGGATGCCTGTGCTTTTCTGTATTTAAAAAATGAAGTGCTAATGCATTTTGGCAGATACTTCTAAATTGGTATTGGTTCAAGATTTATTTTTGGTTTAGTTTGTTCTCTTAAGGATATGTTGATGATTTTTTTTTAAAGTGCGCTTTATAATTTGGGTGTTGCTGACATGTTTTAAAAGATACTTGAGCAAACAGCCTGTTTCCAGAATTTGTATTTTACCTTTGTATTTCAATCCTAACACAGTGGTTAGAGAAGTATTTCTGATCCATAGAAATGCCCAGATGGGCTGATATTGTGGCCCCTATGGAGGAGTGTGTGTTAGCTGCCTGCTCTAATTGGTGCGAATGGGATTCCTGACCCTGTGTTCTTTCTGACCAGTGTAATGGCAGCGCAGAAGCAGAAGTCCCATTCAAGTAGATCTGGACAAGAGCAGTGCTGAGCATAGACAAAAGCAGGGTTAGTAGTTCGCCAGTGACCATAAAATGACTTTAGTGATAGGCAGCAATAGCTCTTTGGTTTGCTTTGCCCTTGTCCCTTGCCCCTGGCCCACCAGAGTGGGCCTGGTTGCTGCTACCCTTGCAGAGAGAGCAGATGTGCGCAGGGAAAGAGGTTTAGTCTTTGCTCCTGAGTCAACAGAAATTGGTTTTGCCCAATGCTGCTGAGAAGCCTTCAGTGAGATTTGGTTTCAAGCTGCTGAAGGGTGATAATGTTAAAAATATGAACAAAACTGAGGAAGAAAGGTATGATTACAAACCGTCAGAAGGGAAGTTATACAAACAGTGAGGGGGGAAGTTATACAAACAGTGAGGGTATTTTACTTCATTCCTGACAAATATTCCTGGTAAGCGTTTCAACAAGAATCAGATCAGATCATTTGGATCTCTTCTTAGGTGAAGTCTAAGACCCTTAGGCTGAAGATTATCCCGTGTATTTTGGGGCAAATGCAGAACCACGGTTGGGCTTCGGAAGGTGTAACTTGCTGCAGGATTGTTTTATACGAGTGCTTCAGGAGGAACTAGGCAGGAGGATCTCCCTGCCCTGTGAGGAGAGGCTGAGGGAGCTGGGCCTGTTCAGCCTGGAGAAGAGAAGGCTGAGAGGGGATCTAATCAGTGTGTACAAGTACCTCAAGGGAGGCAGTGAGGCGGATGCGGCCGGCCCCTTTTCAGTGGTGGCCACCAACAGAACTAGAATCATAGAATCATAGAATGCCTAAGGTTGGAAGGGACCTCTAGAGGTCATCTAGTCTAACCCCCCTGCACACGCAGGGCCACCTAGAGCACGTGGCTCAGGACTGCATCCAAGCGGGTCTTGAAGATCTCCAGAGAAGGAGACTCCACAACCTCTCTGGGCAGCCTGTTCCAGGGCTCTGTCACCCTCACCATCAAGAAGTTCTTCCTTAAGTTCCCGTGGAACTTTTTATGCTTCAATTTATGGCCATTTCCTCTGGTTCTGTCAGTGACCACCAGTGAAAAGAGGCCAGCCCCATCCTCCCCATTGCCTCCCTTGAGGCACTTATAGACACAGATCAGATCCCCTCTCAGCCTTCTCTTCTCCAGGCTGAACAAGCCCAGCTCCTTCAGCCTCTCCTCATAGGGCAGATGTTCCAGGCCCCTGATCATCCTCGTGGCCCTGCGCTGGACTCTCTCCAGCAGCTCCACATCCCTCTTGTACTGTGAGGCCCAGAACTGGACACAGTACTCCAGATGTGGCCTCACCAGGGCTGAGTAGAGGTATGTATATATATATATATATATATATATACATACACATATATATAAATGTGTATTTCATAGATCTTAATGTTTTAGTGTGTTGCTCAGGGAAGGTCCAAAAATGCTGCAGAAGCATTAGCTATAGATGAAAAACCTATAAAAATGTGCACAATCTCTACTGTTTGTTGGTTTTAGCTAAATAAATAATTGCCACAATTAAAATGTTTGACAGACCATGAAATTTGATGTTTTCACTCTGATCTTACTGTTTAGATTTTCAGCTTAAAGGGCATGTGAGAGAAGCACACAGGGAGTAATTTTCAGATTTCTGTTTTTTCTTTTTTAATTAATGATCACAGCCTCGGATCAGAAATGATCTCCTGCCCAGGGTCTGTCATCACTGGTTTTATTCCTGGGGTTTGTAATCCAGAACTTTGCTGCTGAGATGCAAGATTCATTGTCATTTTGCTTGAACCCTCCTGCTGAAGAGGTGGCTCTTTTCCTTCTGCTGTGTGTGGCTGTAAAGCAAGGCCAAACACTAGAAAGCAATTTGGATCTGAACTTGTGATTGGTAGCCAGCTGAGCTAAGAGGAAAAAGCACTTAGGAGTGAAATTGGGTGTGCACACAGGAAGCTTCACAGCAGAGCAGCCTGTCATAGGAGGGCGGCTGGAATTGGTAGAGTGGTAAGAAGAGTCACAGTGCTGTAGACCTAAATTATGCCTGTCTAGGCCCTAAATCAGATTTTGCTGACACTACAGGGACTGAGAGGCCACGGGTAACTCTCAGATAGTTATTCTTGACCACCATTTGTCAGGAGACTCTGGTTAACTTTCACGTGGCTTGTAGATCTCTGCTTCTTCTACCTAGTAGTGGCGTAGCGCCTTCGAACATTTGGGAGCCAAGCAAGAGGAATTAACTGGGAGAGTGGTCAGCTCCGGTAGCATCTAGAGATCACTTCTGCTAGGGATTGTAGACACCTATGTGTCACATAACAAGTGTAAGTCATGGTATGATTGTGTATGGAAAGAGACTTTGCCTGTTTTGTTGCTTTTTTTCCAGTTGCTTTCCTTGCTTATGATCCCTGGAGATCAACTTACCCGAATCACTCATGTCATAACAAGCAGTAGAGTAAAATCCAACTGAAAATTAATTTTCTTTAAGTTTATTTTGTTATTTTTCCCCCTCCCTAATCCTGGATCAATCAATAAGTAAAATGACATTTTTCTTGTGTGTTTGTGAAACACACAGATGTGTGGCATGTAGTCAAATATTTTGAATACAAGTTACTCATGTAACCACTTTAAGTTGTTATAAGCTGTTGGGGAAATGCTTTCTAGGTATTAGCTGTGTTTACAAGTTAGGAAAGAGAAAGAAATTGTTCATTGCCAAGAAACTGGACATGTTTAAAATACACGTATATAATGTGTTATAATTTATTTCATTGGTAATAATTCAAATGTGACTGTGCATTTCCTTTCCTGTAAATGCCTTTAATGTGCCTGAAGATTACTGGTTTGTTTCTTAGAGTTTTATAGATTTGTTACATTTCTGAGTGGAAGAAAGTGTTGGTCTTGGCACAGGTACTAAGAATATTCTTATTCTGAAAATGCAAAATGGTGTTCTAGCACACTGCTAATCTGGCTTCTTTTATGCTGATACACAGAGGGGTGTAGTGGTTTTCCTGCCCCACGCATTATGCCACCAGGCCTGGTTCTCCTTTTCTGAAGAACTGTTCAAATGATTCATGAAAAGAAGAAAAATATTAATATTAAAATCCCATACTTGTTTTAAATCACCTTCACTAATTGCAGCATAGCTCCAGTATAACACTTAAAAATGCTGAAGGAGAAAGTTTTAGAAGGCTGATCAGACTCTTAGGAGCAGTGGGGCTCAGGTCCTTTGGAGGAAGGTGCTGTACTGGCTTAATTTAAGGTACTTATTTCTGGTTTAATGCTGCCGCTTCTGACACCTAGAAATAGGAGGCGGAGGAATACACCTAAGGCCTGGGGCTGAGCCATGAAAAGTCATGTCTGTGCGAGGGAGCACACAGCAGAATGGGCAACTTGACGGCGGTGGATAAAGTCAAGTTGTCATGAGCTGGCCAAGCACCAAGTGCATAGGAAAAATGGCCTGTGCTTTACTTGGAAGAGAAAGCAATAGGGAGGCAGCAGAATGTGAGCCAGCAGGAGAGAGAGGCATTAACTGCAGAGCGTGGTGGGAGTGTGCTGGCCTCGACACTTGGCTTTGAAGCGTCTTCAGCTCTGTTCGACCGCAACATCATGGCACTCTTTATAGACTGAGTGTGATCCTGAAGGGAGGAGGAGAGGTGGTGTTGCAACTGAAAAAGGAAATATCTGGGACTCTTAGCGCAACACCTCTCTTTGAACTCTCTGGTACTGTCGTTTCCCCATAACTGCTGGTGTCTCTCAGGAGGGAGGATGCGAAAGTGAAGGAGGGGGCACTGCAGTCAAACCCAGCAAGACATAAGCAGTTTGCTGCAGAAATATTTAATTGTACCTGGAAACTCTGTAGTTTAGTTTGGAATACATAATTTTATTAACAAGTTGTGTGGAAGGGAAAAGAGCCTTCAACATGACAAAGTGAATAGCTATTTTTAAGTTTAATAACAACACTTCTGCTGTAAGTCTCAGCATTTAATGTCAGTATTGCTTCTCTAGGATCATGTCTTTTTTTTTTTTTAGAAGAGGTAAAAAAGAATAGATCTTTCTGGCTGTCATTCCTGAAAGGGAGGGCTGGCTGTCATTCCTGAAAGGGAGGGAAAAGATAAAGCTTAAAAAAGGCTTGAAAATATAGAGCTAGACCACTAGAAAGCATTAGAAAGCAAAGCATTATTTTCAACTCCTTTTAACCCATTAAATCTGGATTTGGGGCTTTTTGCGCTTTTCTGGTTAGCAAGAGAAGCTGGACATAAAATTCAGCTTTGGCATCGCGCTCTGTGTTTAATGTATAGGATGGGCTGGGCTGGATGTGGCTGCGAGGGCTGACGGTGCAAATGGCTTCCCTGCATTGTCGCTCACTTCCTCAGACTGAAGTTACTTCCCCTCCACTCAGCGCCGCCAATGCACAGCCATTTCCTAAGCTGCTTCTATGCAAAGTGAGCAGGGCCAGCTTAAACCAAGGCTTATGGCAATTTAAGCTTTTTCTGCGTTTTTTTACCTGAAGTAGGTTAGGGAGCATTCGTGTGATCTGTGAACATGTGAGAATAAAGGCCACGGTGCCTCACTTCAGGGTGATCTGTGTGGGCTTGTATCTCTGCACCTCCAGAGGTCACATGGTTCCTCGAAGTCCTCTGTGAACATTAACCAGGCCTGAAAATGAACTGTTTTGTGCAACAGTTAATTTTTGTCATCCTCTTGCCCCTCCACGAGCACCATGCAAGACCCAGCTGAATGAAAGCTGCAGACCAGGTCAAAAATCATCAGTGACAGGCTGTGGATTTCAGTGTCCATACCCTTCAACCAGTTGTCTTTAATTTATCCTTATTTTTCAGAGAAAAATCTCTTTGTTGCACAGCCTACAGAGCATTTGGGGTTTGTGCAACCACATCAAAAAAATGTGAGAAGCATAGATGAGATAAACCAAAACTAAAAAAAAAATCCTTCATTAAGGGAATTGATTGTGGTGAAAGAATAGAGCTGAGGAGAGCCAGTAAGTTAATCCAGCACTGTGGCTAACTATTCTTCTAACTATTCTTTTAATTTTCACATGGGAACAACATCCTCAGCCCTGACTGCCTGTGGTTTAGCAGATAACATAATTACACCGTGACAAGCCTTAGTGAGGAATGCTACTGTTTAGCATAATTGGCAACCTGATTTTTTCTCAAGGGCTTGTTTCAGAGGATAAAAACCAGCAGGGCAGAACTGAGCCTCCAATGTCTTTTTGTCACCATAGAGGTATCTGGTGGCACAGATCAGGTCTTTAATCTCTGGGATCGGTTGTGTTCTCTGTGTGAATAGGAGTAGAGGTGTCCCTACTTCCTTCCAATTTAATTTTTTACTCCTAATGCAGTGAATTCCAGACAGGAGTGAAGGGGGAACGGCGGGGAGTGGAGGAAGAACAGAGGAGGGAGAACTAATTAAATTAGCAGTTCCTTAAAAACAAATAAATACCAGGCAGACATAGTTCGATCTCTCTCTCTCTGTGTTGCCTTTTTTAAAGCATGTACCTCTCTTTATTGGTTTAAGTAGTTGCACGTGTGCACGGGTGTCAGTAGAGAAGTTTCTTTTGTCTTACTCTTTATTTCTATATAATTCAATCTTTGCTCCTACTTTTCTAAGGTGAGCCAGCAGCAAGGCTTGCTTGTGTTGCGAGACAAGCGCAAAAATGTCACTCCTCTGGGGGAGCAGGGGAGGAAGGAGGATCCTGTTGGGGATGAGGGAGAATGGAGGGAGTTTGGGCAACTTGCTGCAGGAAGCGCATCCAGAGACCTCTCAGGAAGTCAGCACCAAAGTGAAAAGTCTCTTACAAAGACTTCCAGGAGCCCGCTTTAGTCCAGCAGCTTGTGGAGAAATTACGTGACAAAGCAAATTGTCTCAAGACACAACTCTTGTTGGAACAGCAGTAAGCTGTTTATTGACAGAAACTTTCTAACTCAAGAATTGTAGCTGTTGTTATCCCACAGGGATGCACATGTGAGTGCAGTTGAGCATATCTGCTAGGCTTTTTCAGGCAGGAGTTAGGTGAAATCCACACCACTCCCTTTTCTTTTTCATGTAATCTTTCTGTAAGTGCCTGTGATGCAGTTTTCAGGCAAGTTGTGATTTTTTCAAAATATTTCCTGTCCATGTCAGTTAAAATTCAAAAGCCAGAGGTTCAGTAGCAGTAACGGGTTTTATACATCAAGATATGTTGGCAGTTGGAGAGCAGATATGTGAAGTCAGTGGATGTTAGAAAGAGTACAAACTTGCACAACGCTCTCCAGAATAACTTGGTAGTTGAGTGGTTTAGGGTTGGGCTAAGTTAAGAGTCCCCAAAATAGCTCGGATTTGCTCTGGGTCTCCTCCATCCTGGACAGGTGTCATAAACTGTGGTAAAAGAGGTAAATGGAGTCCTTTAGTTTTGTGGATACAGCTTTCAATTTCCTCTATTGTTGCTATAATAGCCCGAAAGGGAAAACAGCCATATTAAATTGGACATTTAATGTGGCCTAAAATTAAACTGCTGATGTGGGTTTTCCGTGCCCTTAGAGGCACCACAGTTTCTGCTGTTGCCCTTCCAGCATTTTTGCTCATTGCCGTGAGCAGACAGGGCTGGAAGCTGTGCTCCTGCCCCATCCCCTTCGAGCAGCAGTCACTGTTTGGTGCCGCAGGAGCCACTGGGGAGTGACCTGTGCTCGATGGCCTCACTCAGTCCCCTAGCCCTGCTCTAGCTTTCGTCTGCCTCAAAATGCGGGCTGTTGCCAATAACTTGCAGTGTTGCTAATATGTAAGTCAATGAAGGCATAATCCTTTATCTTCCTCTGAGTGCTAAGAAAATATTTTTTGTAAGCACTGCAGTAATATATATATACATTTGGGAGGCAGGGAAGGGAGTTTAGCTTTGATATAAATTAGACAAAAGTGGATGTGAAGTTGGTTTGTATTAGAATGAAAGCTAGAAACTCAATTCATAAACTCCTGATTTTGAAATCAGGTAGAAGACAGGAGTTTCAAGTTAGCGGATGCGTTGATCAGAGCAGGAAGATGCTGTTTGTGATGGAGCCAAGCAGGGAGGAAGCTGTTTGCTTTGGGAGCCTCAATGTGACAGGGCTGCCTGTCAGTTTTGTCTCCGCTGCAAGGAGAGGAAAGAGAGACTGGCCTATGCATTTTAGTAGAGAAGCCTGGAGCGGGATCGGAAAAAGGGCATGGCAAAGTGTGTGCATTTTTATTTTTAACATCTGCATTTCCTCTGTTATTCTTCACATCTGCCTTAAGTACAAGTTTTAAAGAAGATCTTCTGCTGATAAAAAAGGGAAGCAAAAAATCCTATGAATTTACTGAAATATTTTCTTTTTATATTTTGAAATTTGACTATATTTTTAAATACCAGCTTGGCTCTAAGGAGGATACAGCCATCATTTACTTTACACATCTACTTAAGAGTATCTGAATTAGGATCCTGTCTTCCCTGGGATCCCTGTGCAGTCAGTGGAGCCTGCTCTTCAGCAGGCTTTTTGCACAGGGCGATCAGGACGCGTCTTTTTGGCCCCTATGCTGCTTCCCCATGTGACCTCCTGAGCTGCCTAGAAGCCAGGCGTAGACCAGACACATGCTGTTGGGTGACGCTGTGAAGCCTTGGCAGTAGCTTACTGGGTTATATTCAAGTGGTAACTGATTTTAGCTGATCCAGCAATGTGTTTAGTGCTCCTTGAAGCCTATAAGGGAAAAATGATTAGTCCCCAGAAAAGCCTGGGGGAATGCCTGGCTTGTGATTGAGTCTATAAAGATCATATAATTCACGAAGATCTTGTCTTAGCCCAGAGAGGCAAATCTTAGATGTGTTTTGCGGGAGCCTGGTCTGTCGTGACTTCCATGTTCCCATACTGTAGAAGCCCTAAGAATCTCTGAGGGCCTTGGCATCTGTAAGCAGGTGCTTGAGAGTGTCTCCACCATATGGAGAGCAGAGTCCTCTGTACCTGTGCACATCATCTATGTGGTATGTGACCATGAAGTCCAGTTTGTTTAGCACTGGACCACCAAGGTATAAGCATCTATTCATGCTCTCAGATACTTACGTGCCAACCTTTAAGATACTGGGGTGTCATGTGGCCCCATTAATACAGTCACTGGTGCTTACTGTGAGTTGTAGCATGGTCCTGAATCTTTGCCCCCATGTTACTGGTGACTACCAAAACATGACTGCCCTTGCTACACATTCAAACACTGTGGATCAAGCTCCTATGAAAAGTAAATAAATCTGCAGATCTTTTATCTTTTTTTCCTGTTTTTTTTTTTTTTTTTTGTACACTTAAGAGTTCCTTCTTGCAGCTTTCACAAACATGAGAGTGAAAAATGTGGGTTTATTTTTAAATGGAAGTAAAGATTCTTAGACAACGAACAAGTTCCCATAGACTTGCTATTCATAAAAGCATGAAATGTCACGGAATTTGCCAAAAAAGCTCTAAGAGTTAGTTACATCATGCATACTTCTGCTGATCAAGTTTAGTATATTATTCCTGCTCTTATTCTGGGCTTTTAAAAAGCAAACACAGTTAATTATTGGTTTTAATGTATTTTTACGTCTGCTAGAACAAGCAAATATTGAGTGAAAGTCAATGATAGCTTTCTAGCAATTTTTTACCTGAATCAATTCGTACTGTTGTGCTTAGTTATTTTGCTTGTATTCTCTGTCTGTATTAAAACACATAAATATGTTCATCAAAAGGAAAAAAGAGAATTCTTCAGCTTTACTTATGGGGCTTCAGTCTCTCTGGTTTACAGTTTCAGATTTTCCCTCAAATACCTTAACTTACTGAAGCACTGCCTCTGGAAGGTTCTACTAATTCGCTAATGATGTCTTCTTGTACCCTCTACATTTAAAGAAGCAAGAAGATTGTTGCATCACGTTGCCATCAGTCTATAGAGCATTTATTGCCCAGGAAGAACAGAGAAGACCTGAGAGGCCTGTAAGGGTGACATTTGCCCCATGACAAAGCATGTGGTGTCATCCACTGGGCTCTTCTTGGGTCTCTCTTGCTGGGAAAATTGCCGCCCACTCTTGGCACTTACCAGCTAGGCAGGGTGCAGTGAAATAAAGTTCAAAGTGAGCACAAAATTTAAAAATGTTGAATACGTGTGTTGAGAACCTAACTGCAAAGAATGGGAGGGAGGTTAGAACAAATTATAAACTTTTTTTTTTCTTTTTTTCAGCCAAGAAAAATGACTGAACCCTTCATTGCTTCTTTTCACTTCCCAAATGTCACAGCCACTCCTCTAAGCTCTGGAAAGCTGCAGTCATTTGTTTGTAAGCTGCTGGAAAGTGCTCCTTTAAAAATAATTATGAGCCTCTTTTCCAACAAAACCTGCTTTTATACAAAATGCGTGTGGCTGGAGATTTAAGTTACGCGTCAGCTTTATTCAACATGTCAAAGAGTGTTTTTCCAGGAGACTTTTTCCTGATACCTGTTCGGGGGAGTAAAATTGCAGCTGCTTATTGGAGGACCTCTGCCTGCTCCTCAAGCGTGGCATAGTGGCCTTCGGTGGCCAAGAGGCCTTCGGGCAACAAAAGAGCAGCCCTTGGAAGTTGACTGAAGGGACGTTGTTCCTTGCAAAAGGAAAATGGGACTAAATTCCAGCTTTTCGCTGGGGCTGCAGCGCCCCTTTTGCCGATGCGTTTGTTTGCTTTTCCTGGCTCCTTGCACTGATGCTGTTGCTGCTTGGAGGGAGGAAGAGGAGGACTGGGGTGCAGGTGGGGAGCCTCCCGCTCCTCTTCCAAGCAGCTCGTTTCAAAGCAGAAACGCGAGGGAGGTTAACGTTGTGCAGGGCTGCCTAGGGAGTTGGTGAGCGGTGTTGGGACTCCCAGGATGCCCGGCAGCGCTGCCAGCAAGTCCCGGCTCCAGTACGGGCTGCCCGGACACTTCCTGGCTGTCTGGGGAGACCCCGCTGGCACCATCACAAAGGGAAGGTCACTGTTGGCTCGATTCGTTGAGGAACAGTCTGTCTTTATTTATTCTCTTATTACAGGAACCGTCTTTCTCTTTGTTTCAAATATGTGTGCTAAATCAGTTTTATACGCTCATCATCGTCTCTTATGTAAAACAGTCAAGATAGTCAAAAACTGCAAAAAGGAATTTTTAAAGTGTTTCTATGGGCTTTTACAAGGGATAGCTTACTTTCCTAAGGACCTCTGGAAAAGGACATGTACTCAGTCACATAATGTTCCCTCTCTCTAGGAAAACATTTGTTAGTAGTTTAAAAAAGAAATTTTCACAGAGCTTAAATAAAGCCAAAGATGCTAAACCCTGATTCTCTACATATTTTTCTTGGGACAGTTTTGACTTCCAGGACTGCTTTGAGTTGCTAACAAAAGTTTCAGGGCTTTCTAGTGATGTTCTGAAGTTTTGCATGCTGTTTTTATATCAAATCTTTATTAAGGCACTTTTAAGCACAGCTTTTGTGCTCTGTTCATCTACATCAAAGATGGCTCACAAAGCAGAATTCAAGCTTTGCCCTTGGCATTTTTATATATAAATTTTAAACTACCTAACCTTGTTGCCACCTCAGGCATAAAATTGTATCTGAATTCCTATGTTAAACTCTTAAAATTTTACCCTTGTTTAATTCAACATTAAGTGTGTTATACTTCAAATATGAATGGGTCACTCTTCATCATAGTGTACTCTTCCTGAACCTGTAGACAGCCTCAAGCAACTAGTTGGAAGGAGAGGAAATGCCCCTGTTCGTTGCAGAGGGAATGAGTGCTCTCCACAGCTGATCATTACAGAAATAGCCAATACTATCAGCTGCACTTCCTACACAGCCAAAAATTTCAGTCCAAACCTGCTATCAGAACCCCTAGTGCCTTTACCTTAGCAGTGGCACTGGGATTTTTTCCAAATCAGTAAACTGCAACACACTAAAATCTTTTAAGTGTTAGGGCAGTTTTGATTTTAACATCAGCAAGAAAAACACAGTGAATGATGTTGAGGTTGAATTATTAATGTACATAGCTGTGTTTAGATTGATTTTTTTATATATATTTTTGTAGTATGCGCTGTTTCTTGGCTTTTTGACAAAAAATACTACAGCATTCAAGCAGTCAAATGTTCTATGAAGCCCTAAAAACTATAAGAATGTATTCAATAATTGAATTTGTAAATAAACCATTCTGGTGTTTTCATTTATGTTCTTACAGTTACTTATGGGTCTTATAGCAGATTTATCTCTGCAATCACAACTAATTAAGAAAAATACCTTTTTAAATGAATGCTGAAATGTTTAGGATTTAAAGAGAGTCCTAAGAACCTATGAAGTACAGTGAGGTGTGTCATTCCATACAGTGGGAGTGATATTTGGCAGCATTGGCTGGCTAGGAACATACTGAATTATTCTTGAAGGTGATTTAGTTTGTATAAACCCTATATAAATATATTATCTAATTTAGGACGGGCTTCAGTACATCTTATTGCACAATTGGGAGATGATTAATATTCGCTGGAATGTAACTGTTAACTTCTAGCTGATATGAGAATCAGATATGATTGGCTTGATATGAAAATGATAAAAAAAGTGTTACGAGTGTCAGTACAGTGCTGTACGCCAAACTATACAACAACTGCTTGTACTGCCTCAACTCCTTCACATCAGGCAGACAGACTTCATTGCTGGTGTGGCTGAAACTCTCCCTCATGATGTACACTAAAACTAAGCACAGAATGAGCGCTGCTGCAGTGGACATGCAGTGGCAGGAGGAGGATGGAGTCTCCAACTTCTTCTGTGTGTAGCTGCTTTTGATCTCCATATATTTCTTTGTGGTTGATATTCATCCAACCCCAGCTAAAACCATTTCAAACTGATGCACAGGAGTTCAAATGACATTTTATTTTAGCCTAAGGTTACAAAGATATATTTAATGATTGCTCAGTGCCAAAGCCCGAATGAAAGAGATGTTAGAAAAGGACATGATGTAAACAATGTCATATGGACTTCTGGATATTTAAATCGTCTTAAAAATGCAACAGCTGAGCAGGTGGCAATGAAAAATCAGAAATCTGTTATTCAAGCTGTTCCCTTTCATTTTATATTTATATTTGATAAGGGAATAGTCTTTGTGTTTTGTGTTTTTATAGCTCTTGTCACTATTAAGTCCTAGCCTATGACTAGCCCTCTTAAACACTGAGATAATTCAAATCATTCAGGATTAAGAGAAAGCAGACGATGAAGTGGAACCTGAAATACAGCATGGATCAGGGAAGTGGGAAAAGGAACATATCAGTAATGTATTTGCCATGTGTAGGACAGTTTAAGAGTAGTTACTTTCTCATATGGGAAAATGGAGAACTCTACTGGGAAAATTTGAGTGTATTTTACCTCTCTGACAGCAGTAGGGCTTCTCCCTATCCAAGTCACTGGACCCTCTGATCAACCTAGTCCCCGACCAAGGTCACTACCAGCAGCAGGACCCGAAGGTCCCCTGTGATGGCCGGACTTCGTTCCGTTTCCTCCACATGCAGCAGCCTGGGCTGCTCCTGGGAGCAGTGGGTGCTGCTGGGGGCTCCCTGCTTCATGTCCCCTTCCTCTGTCCTTGCAAACCAGCCTCGAGCCACTGACCTGTGCGCTTTTCTGTCTGGCTCAACTGGTTCTCCCCCTGGAATTAGTGCCTGCTCTCCATGTATTTCTTTCTGTGTAGCTGCTTTACAGAGAGGAAGGAACTAAGTAGTCCATTTCTTTTGAAGGATGATGTTTTTTAATCTCAATTTAGTTACCAGTGCTTTGAGAGAACCTTGCTGATTCTCCTTAGTAGAGGTTGGGTTTTGATTTCCAGCCACACCTCGATGAGTGTCTTGACCCAGGAGCACATTAACTGCAAGTTGCTGTTCTGACACAAGCCAAGGCGCATTGAATGAGAAAAAAAATTCTCATCTACAGTCTGTTCCAGCCAAAGGTTTTCTTGATTGTCAGTGCCTTGCTTCCTTAATCACTGATTCCACAGAGAAATTAAAGTGTAAAATGTATACAAATTTCAAATCTACTTATACTGTAACTCCACTGAATATTTTGCTAGAGTAATTCATAGTGCCACCAGCTTGTAATTTCTTGATTGCGTAGGAAAGGGAATGCATTATTTTTAAATATAACTAAATCATTTTACAACTGTATATGGACTGTCCTTTTACATGATCTTGCCCCTGAGCATCAGAGTTGAAACTGGTAAAGGAAGAGCAGCTGGGCTGACAAATTCCTCAGCTTGTGCCCAATTTCCCCTACTCTGGCCCTAATAAAGATCCACATATGGTGAATAAAGCAGCTGTTTGCTATGCAGCTAGGGTTGATGAGAGTAATGAAACATGATGCTGAATAAAAGTCAGCTGCAACTTGGTGACGCCCATTTTCTCATAGCAAATAAGAAAACTTCAGCTTTATTCAGAATCCTGCTATCATATATGTAGAAAAAGAAGAGCTGTGGCTTTAGAGTTGACAAACTTGCATTTTGACTGAGAGGAGCTGCCTTTAATCATTAACAGTTTCTTCTGAGTGTGTTGGATTTTTATTATTACTGTTTATTCAAGCTGCAACAAAGGCAAAGGTTTTAAGGACAGCTAGAAAAACTAAACTTAAAACAAACACAGTTTTCTCATCAAAGACTGCAGATCTAACAGCCTACATAAACATTTGCAATGACAACAACACTCAGAAAATTTCTAGTTGGATTTAAAAGTGTCCTTGACCTCCTCTGTGGAATTTGGAGGCCAGCTGGGTCACAAAAAGAAACTATTTGCTTCAGGTTTGACTTGCACACAGTTGGACATGTGCAATATGCTGTTTCCTGCACTAGAAAATAGGTGTTGAAGTAGCGCCAGCGTGAAAGAAAATGTCGCTTTTGAAAGGCAGCAGAGCCCACTCCAGGCTATCCTGTAAAGGGGATTTAATTACCTGACAGATTAAATTGCTCTTAAGGCTTTCCATATGTAAATGTTCTCTTTTTGTATATCCAGAACTCCCCATTATAGTAGGAATATGAGGGGGAGTGGGAAAGGGGTGTACTTTATTCTGTGCCCCCAGAACCAAACCTACTGTCTTACATAGATACATGTTGTTTGTGAAAGATTTGGTTCAAGAGGCACAAAATGGCAAAAGCCCTTTTTGTGTATTGCTTAGACAGCGTTTTTGTTTCTAACAAGGCTGTTGGAGAGGCAGCCATGAGCTGGGACGGGGTAGGTGGGAGAGGGGGAATGTGCATCACGAGTGCTTCATTTGGTGAGCGGGCAGGGCATGTTTCTGTAGGGAGCTGCTCTTCAGCTTCTCACGCGCTCACATGGGAGCACATTTCCGCTGGCAGTAACCTTGTGCTGTCAGTTCATGACGGAGGTCTTCAGTCTCTTCCCAAACTAGCTTCCTGTTTTTTTTTTTCCACATCCCCTCCCTTCCAATGCTGCAGGACATCGCTCAACGCCCTCTCACCAGCCACACTGTTTATCAGACCCTCCTGTGATGCTGTAGGGAACTGTACGGGCTTTAAAAACCGATGCAAAATGCTTTTTTAATTCTGTCTTGGAACAATAATCTGGCACAAAGTGCAGTCTCACAGATAGTTGCCAACAGGATTGTTTGTTCAGCCAAGCTTTCAACGGAGATGTAAAAACAGGCTGAGACAAATGATAACTGCTTGTGTGTGCATTAGATCTAAATACTTTTCTGCAGTGATGGTGTCTGAGTCTGTGGAGATGGTGCCGTAGGTCCTAGCACCATAGTGAGCAGTGCGGTCCTTGCAGCGACCTGTGGAAGACTGAAATCCATGCTGACTTTAATATTCCCCTCCAGGTGAACCAGCAGCCAGATCTGAAGCAGCCACAAGCTTGTGTTTGCTTTTGTAGGGAAAAGAGCTGAGTTAGAAGCAACCTTTAAACTGCTGAGAGCAATTTGGGCTGTGCTTTGGCTGTTTTGTTAGGATTTCGACTTAACTCTACTCACAAGTGGCCAAGTCCATGTAAGGATATGCTGATTCACACTCAGAGGGCAAACAGGCTCCTAAGAAGAATCCTGGTTAAGTATCTAAAACTACATGGGAGTTAGTAGTCTGTGACAATACAAGGAATGCTTAGCGTTAAATTTGCATTAAACTAAAAAGTTTTCATTTGCCTTTTTTTAACAAGTTCCTGTTTACCGTACTGCTCATCCAGTTTCTAGAAAGTGTGGGGCTGGGAAGTTCTCGCATGGATAACTGCACTGGATTCCTAGCACATGTCCTCTCCTGTCAGGACAGACCAGGCCCAAGGAACACAAGGGTCTTGTCCTTCTCCTCTCTCCCCTTTCTTTAGGAACAGCTGCTGCTGCTAGGATGGGGCTTCCAAAGGGCTTGTGGTCTCCTTGAATAGATGCAAAGTACATTTACAACTATCTGGAGAGGTGGGAATAGGGCCAGAGGCCCCCACATGACATACTTGGCCCACATTTATCTCTGCATTGGTATTACAAACATATTCATTATTGCACAGATGTTTAATTCCTGTTTATTACCACATAAGAAAGGGGCTGTGTACTCTCTTCAGGTTATTTTCACCCCTTAGCCAGTACCTGCTTGGAAGATTTATCACTTGCCTGTTGCTAAAAATATTTGCAGTAAATGTGTCACAACCAGTTTTCTCCCCTGTATTAGGACTGTACCAAGAAAAAAAATATTCTGTAGGAAATATTGCTCCATCTGCAGTTCTATTTTTGAAATGTGGCATTTTAAAATGATCATTACAGACTTCAATAAGATGACTAAGCAAAGTTTGTTTTTAGGTAGAATTACAAAATTCTCTAAAAACATTAAAAATATAAATAGACGTCTCTACTATTGTACTTCAGGGGGATTTATCCATTGATGTTCTGATGCAAGAAATTAGTTTTCAGCCTTCAGCTTGATTTGATTGTTATTTCATGCACACTTTTTTTTGAAATTTCTCTCCTCCCATATCTTTATTCTGCTGCCTAGATTTTTCTTGCCTGTTATTTCAGAGAATAACAGGATTCTGGATCCAGAATTTGACCTATCCTGATGTTTCTTGTGTCTGGAAAACTTTACTATCTGGAAATTTTCTATAGACGTCTTTTAATTCAACTTTTGGGGTGGACAGGAGAGAAATAAACAACCTGCATTTAACTCTTGTTCATTTTTCTTCTGGTCTGAGCCAAGCTGAGTTCCATCCAGAAGACAGCTATCACGAGTGTTTGCAGCCAGATCAGATGCAAACATTCATTAAAGGGATTGATGGGCATTTGCTTATTCTTTTCATAGGAAGTGAGAATAATGGAAGTTAAACATTTGGTTGAAGTGCAAGTAAGTGTTGTGCATACATGCTCCAGTAAAGACCACATAATGCCAAAATGTAAATAACTAATTTGCAAAGGTATGTCCATGGACATACTGCAAATAAAGTCTGGTCATAGGGTCCTTAGTTTATTTGGTCTTTAGGCTTTGGCACAAGAAATGGGTGAGAACAAAGGTGGTGATTGCAGAGATGCAGCTGCTTTGCTCAGTGCCCTGTAGAATCTCCTCTGCTACCTAAATGGCCAAGTTACTGAATGAGAAATGTAATTCAGGCTTAGGTAGCCCTGTTTTTCAGGGTTGTTTTGCTGTCTGGTACCTGCAGTATTTCAGATGTCCCTGCACAGTGCCCTGTAATTGTAAGTTTGTGTTTTACCATGGAGTTAACCCAATGGGAGTGATAACTGTACTATGAAGAAACTCTGTACGTTGCATATTATGAGTGCGTTATCTGTATTTAGGCTGCGTTAGCAAGAGACAAATTGTGGTAACAAATGTCATAGCCTGTAACCTGGCAAACAAAACAACCAAGAGCACTGAATTAATGTGGTTATTGCGATTAAAAAAAAAAGCAATACTTAAGGTAACTGTAAAGCAGAGGTCCTTTGTGCTTTGCTTCTAGTAAAATTTATGAGGAATTCTGCCAGAAACAAGAAATGGAAACAGCCTTACCTTAACCTGTGCTGTTTGCTGCCTCCTACAGCAGGAAGCCAAAACCGGATCCCCTCCTTGTTAGTTGGGGAGCAGCCACTTGAGGAAAGCGGGTGTCCAGCTGAAGGCAGGTAGACAGGTCGCCGTGCAAGCTCCTGCAGACGCTATGCAAATGAATATCAGGTGTACAGAGGAAAGAGAACAGGAATAAATGCATGTGGGAGACAGCCCCATTGCTCAAACAAACCTAGGATGCGTCTCTGCTCACGTTCCTCCCCTGTATACTGCAAGAAGGGAGAAGAGGTTGGTGTGGCAGGGCTTCCCTCCGAGTTCTGTGGCTTCCATGTCAGTATATGGTTTCCCCAGAGGACTTAGAAGGGCACGTGCATGTTCAGAGCGGTGCTGGCTGGCACAGGGAAGGCAGCCATGGGGAGTTTGCAGCAGCTTTGCTTCTTTTCTGGCACGTAAGACTTGGATATTGGAGCCCTGTGCACTTGTGCTATGGTTTCCAGGGGAGCACAGAGCTCCCTGTCTCCTTTCATAAGCACCCATGCAGCTCTTGTACATTTTGCAGAGTGAGGCAGGGGCTCATTAAAGGGGTAGAATAAGGCCTTTTGTCTACACATGTACTAAAGCCCAATTTTTGCACCTCTTGCTGATTTTGACTTTCTGCAGTGAGGTTACGTTTTGCTTTTAACATTATGGGAGTTGCACAGCCCAGCCCGATAAAGCTTTCTCTAAGCTTTCATGCTGCAGGGCTTGTTTGACGCTGCCAGTCCAAGCAGTGTTTGTGTATAGGTGCTTGTAACAAGCTGTAGAGATCCAGACGGGTCGCATCCGTTTCTGCTGTTCGTGCCGCAGGAGCGTCCACACGCTACCCACTTCAGCTGTTTCAAGGCAGCAGTCAGCATCCCTCTGAGTAGCCACAATCCACCCTGTTCAGCTCATCACCAGCAGGAGGTTCAATTAACATTTTGCAGTATTGGCTGCTCCATATGGAAACTACTATGCAGCCGCCCACAGTTGAACTTCAGCTTTTTCCTCTCATTTAATTAAAACACAATCAAGTCAATTAGCTCATGACAGAGTTTCCCCCAAAGTTAAACTCCAGGTGTATGACAAGGCAGAAGCATTCGGATCCAATTCATTGTGCTGCTTGGAGGTAGGATATAGCTCTCCTGTTTGTCAGTTTAGCCACTGGGGATTAGTTACATTTTTCCCTTCCAAGCAGAAGACAAAAGAGAAAGAAAAAGACTTGTCTTTCTATTTGATTTTGTCCAGGAAAAACTGATATGATGTTATAGAATGAGAGATTTACTTAAAGTGACATTCATAGTGTCAGAATGACCTCTGTTTTTAATGGCTGCATCAAACACTTTGCCATTTAGTGTGTTGATATTTTTTTCCAATAAGCTCCAGAAATAAAGAGCTTAACATACTCTACAGCAAGTCGATGGGTTATTGTTCTTGTCACTAAGTTGGGATAATATGCAGCTGCATAAACATGCTGATTTTGCTGGCACAAAGACCATGACTTCAAACTCTGGTACCCTTTGGCAAGACTGTCTAGAAAATGACACTGTCAGAAGAGGATTTGAGATCTCAATAAACCAGGATGTCTTTTGCAGTACATTGCTGTAGAGTCAGTGGGTGCTGCAAGAGGAAGAAAGAAACTACTAGCTGATAATTCATAAGAAATCATTCAGACGTAAATCCACTTAAGATAAATTTGAATTGAAGACATTGCATCATCTTTTGCATCTTTTCATCCATTTATGCTTAGATAGAGCATTACTTTGAGTCACCTGCATGACACAAAAAGGTTGTTCTCATGAACACTGAGTAACGGATGCCGTGGTGATGCTGGGGGTGACCCTGCAGTTTAATGTACGAGTTACCCCGTGCCAGCAAAAATATTGAGCGCTGGCACTGTGGGGGGTTTGGCAGCAGTGCGGCACTTGAGGATGCACTTCACACTGCTTCCGATCGTATCTCCTGCCTGGGATGTGGGGCCTTTTGCTGTTTGGTCCTGCCTTCCCAGCAACAGGGAGGAGACAGGGATACAGACAGACTGTTTCTTCTTCAGTCTTTTGTGTTCCTTGCTTTTCTTGGCAAAGAGCCAGAAGAAAATTATAATGCAGGAGCATCAGTGACAGTCCTGGGGGCCAAGTGACTGAGAGAAGGGACTGAAATGTAAAGGAATGTCCAACACCAAGGGGTGTCAGGAGGCAAAGAGAAGAGGAGAGCACTTGTAAAGCTGCCAAACCCATCCTGTAGTTTCCAGTGCCCATGTCCTGGTGCTCCAGCAGGAATAGATTGGTTGTGGAGAGCAGTGCTGGAGAGGGGGATTGAGAGGGAGAGGCAAAAGAAAAGAGCCCTTCTGGCTACTCGCTGGAGATGTTTAACAGCAGCGTTGTCCTGGAATACTTCATTTAGTGTCAGACAGATTCACGTACTGGACATTTTAGTTAAAAGTATAGCAGCTATTTTTCTTGCAGTGAAGCCCAATGAGACCAAACTGAAGTAATGGCCTATTTCTAGAAGGTCAGGAATGGTAGATCTAAGGAAAGTGGGGAGAAGAAACTTCTTAGTCTGGCATCATTACTCTGTATTTTACACACAGAGGAACAGATTTTAGGCATTCAGAATGAGGGAGCATCTGGTCAGAACTGGACCCAATAGCACAGCTTTTGCCATACCTGCATCCTGCTGTGTTTCTTTGAGTTGATGTCGTCCTAAATGCTTCTACTCCCGGATGGCAAGAAGCTTTGTGAGAGTTTAAAATAATCAAACTAGACAAAAATGTTTTCATGTCTCAGTACTATTCTGTTTCTTAAGTAGAAACCAAGGTGTACATGCTTTATAGCTTTTTGAGGTTATGTAGTGGGTTAGTATTACAAGCA
Organism: Crypturellus undulatus; assembly: GCA_013389825.1. Taxonomy (NCBI): domain Eukaryota; kingdom Metazoa; phylum Chordata; class Aves; order Tinamiformes; family Tinamidae; genus Crypturellus; species Crypturellus undulatus. Next base: position 254,922 of record VWPW01014657.1, read on the forward strand.
GAAACAGAATTAAGGAATTTTTGATGCCCAAAAGTGTCCTCTACTAGGGCAATTCCAATGGAGTTGTAATTGGATACTTTGTGATACGTGGAAATGTTACCAAGAAACTTGCACTTTAAACAACCTTATACATTAGAATGACAGTATCTACTTATCAAGATTGATTCCAGTATATTTATTAACAGTATGGAAAAGTAATAGTCTCTGTAAGACTGAGTTAAAATGATTCACCACTTTCTTGTCATACATTGCTGGTCACACAACTTAAAGCTACAAAAACTAAATGTTAACACAGACTAAATGTGGACTAATACAACAAAGAATCTTAAAACTGCTGAGGTTTTGTAAAGGATTTTTCTTCTTTAGAAAAAAAATATTACTTAGTAAAGTATACTTATATGCTAGCTAGCTACTTAATTACTCAGACTTTACATATTTTTAAAATCATCAGTAACTCAAATTACTAATAGTAAACTACAAGCAAGGAATTGTGGTCTGGTAACTATTAAATAATGGTTCTACTAGAAAAAACAGTGTAAACATATTTTTTTTAACATATATCTATATATTGCTCTCAGTATTCAATAGTAAAGTTAGGCTGGCTTACGTTTTTCACTGAGGAGGAGAGAGTTCAGAAGTAAAAGCACAGAGAAATTTACTGCGTAAATACAGCTCGCTCTCTTTTAATGAATTGTCTTCAAACCTTTAAAAAAGGTCTCGTGTTCCATATCAAAAGGCTTGGAAGCAGTAGTATCACAGCTGTTTATTTCAATAGAATTTATATTAGACTTGCTTGAAATTATTTGATAGATTTTTTTGTTGTTGTACTGTGCTTTTGTAAAGTTAGTTTTAGGGGGACACCTAAATAAGGCATTTGGGTATTTCAGGACTGACATGAATATCTCAGTGTTAAAATGTTCTGTGCTGTGGAAGAACTGTAGCAAATTCGCATTCCTGCTGCAGCTGCGCAATGTCTCTGAAGACCCTTTGCAGCAGCAAAGTTGCTGGGCAGCGAAGTCCTAGTCAGCTACAGAGTTGCAAGTCACTTACTGCAGGTAGCCTTTCCAGCATCAGACATATTCAGGCATTTCTGTGTTTGGTTGTTCATAGGAAAACTAGAGTCACCTGTACACAGCTCTAATCATTGCTAGCAGTAAAAGGGGCTCTTCTGCTGGTCTCCTGCGTCTAGCTCGTGGCCTTTGCTAGTGTGGTTCGGTTCTGGGGTGTTTCAGTTAACATTGTAGTGGGTCTTTTACAGCCAGCCCTTTGGAGATCTTGATAAAATGCTTGAGATATCAGTGGTGCACTTTGAGTGGTTAGTATGTTCAGAGGATGGTGTTAGGACTTACTTCCAGTATAGTTTCTTCTGCCTAGACCAATCAGTCCCTGCTGATACTGATTTAAGTGTTACTAAGAAAAATGTACAGCTATAGATACATCAAGCAGTATTGCTAATTACTTGAGATGGAGCATTGTCTGGGTGTGTCCAGGATATCTTTATGTTAGCAGATATTGCCATATGGTAGGAATGAGTCTATAGAGTAAAATACTCATGGCAAAACACACTGCTAGTGTTTTGAGAGTTTTATTGTGGTACCCTGGAGTGAATCCTCATCAGCATTTGGAGCACCTGGGATGCACTACTGGAGCACATCTCCCAGTTTAGTTTCATCCTAAAATAATCTAATCTGTGCACTTCAAAATTACTCCACAATACAAACCAAAGACCAGCCAGTTGGAAAAAACAGGAGGTTTCACTCAGAAGGAAAGTCCTGATGCAAGCCAGAACACTGATTTAGGCACGCTCCTTGTTCCTCAAGGTGAGTGCTCAGGAACATGTGTGCAGAACTCATTGAAGAACGAAGAATGTTGTTATATCATTGTTAATACATTCCATAACGGAAGTTCAGTGAAATACTATGCCCATACCAAAGTATGTCTAGTCAACCAACAATAAAAATATTTTCTTGTTTAAAGTTAACTTCATTTAGAATAAAAAGAAAATAAACTGCATTTCGTTTTCTCCAATATTCAGTACAGAATCCCAGAATGGTTGAGTTTGGAAGGGACCTCTAGGGATCATCTAGTCCAACCCCACTACTCCAGCAGGGACACCTAGAGCCCTTGGCACAGGGTGGCATCCAGGTGGGTTTTGAAGATCTCCAAATATCTAGATCCAGTACAATCAGACACTTCGTATCCTTCAGATGTAAAATCTGCAGCTAGGACAAATATGTCAAAAATAATTCTATACAAGTTGTATTGTGAAAAGTCCTCATGTGAAAATTAATAATAAAGTTTATTGAAGTCAGTGGTACAATTCGTTGGCTTTTTGAAGACAGTGGGAAGAAAGTGGGACTTCAAGACACTGTATAAATGAAAGAATCACACAAGTGACCAAGCTCGTGTCGTCTTGGAAAGCTAAACAGTTCCTTTCATCTCAGTGAATATGTATAATACTTAAGATGATTAATAGAAGGTAGATAAGCTCTGTGAGGTGAAAAGTACACCCCTTTATTCTTAAATAATATATGACCTATAAAGCAAAGAGTGTAAATCTTAAACACCAATTTCCTGCTGAGTGTTTCATAGATGAGAAGTAATAGCTTTTGAAAAGATCTTTCCATAAATGCTCTGGAACATCACCATTGATTTTTTTTTTTCTAGGCAATTTATTAATTGGTAAAATGTGCTACTGTATGATGCTTTTGAATTTAAATAAGACCGTTTTCCTAGAAATGTTACTTCATCTTGGTTTCACTCTAAAACCAATATGTGAGGTTTGGTCATGCTTATCCTTTTTGATATATATTTGCTTGCTTTCCAAACGAATGGTCTTTTTTTTTTTTTTCAGTAAATCCCAGTTAATAGGACTTACAGAATCATAAGCGTGGATGTTGAATCCCTTTTTCAATGATTCATTCTTCCTGTTTATAAACAGTTTTATTCACCACTAAATTCATCCCATTTCTCATGTACTGGCTTATTTGGAAGGGAAAAATTTGCCTTGGGGAGCCATTGAAACCATAATCCTGTTCCATGCCCTTTGGAGACATAGGAGAACACTTAAATTTAGCTGGGACTTCTGCAATAGCAGAGGCTAGACTCCAGGGCTGAGGAAGAGGGGGTAAGATGGATATTCCTAGTGTTTTTGTGACAGTGCCATCTGTGAGCAGGATGCTGGCTCTTCACGTCAGCACGCTTGGCCTTCTTAAGCCAATGGAGATGAGAACGTGGGTTTTGTCCTGCTGCTTCCAAGGAGCAGATGGGCTTGCTCTCTAATGAACTGTTGGGGAGCTTCTACCAGTGAGATACTCACTGGCTTTTGTCCCAGGACAAAAGTCTTTGGCTACAAGATTCTAATTTGTTTTCATCAGCATTTCTCTTCTGATTCTTTGAGTTTACTGACACAGGTTTAACAGAGCAACAATGTCTTCTTACATGCCTTAGCATCACAGAAATGTGTCTTGTCAAGGACCTTAGCAAGTTGTTTAGTACAGTCTCTTACTTGGAGCGGGACTACTGCAAACATTAAGTCAGGTCAGCCCTTGTTGTCTATCAGGGTCTTGCTTCTCCCTTAGATCCACAGGGATCTCCCTTAGTGACCAGCAGGGACTCATTTGCTTGATACAGTTATATGCTGTAGGCAGTGGCTGTAGACTTAAATATAAACTTGAATACCCACTTCGTAACAAGGGGCTCTCACAAGGGCCCCTGCTGCCCCTCTTTTCTTCAAAGATGCCTCCTGGCTTTTTTTTTTTTTTTTTTTTTTTGTCATCTCTAATCCCTACCTCTCACCTAGATTCTTGGAGTTCTCAAGGTAGCAGTTCATTTGTTTAAGTGATCCTCAGTTTAAACCTTCCTAAAGATACCCTGTTGTAGTTTCTGGGATTCACAAGTGACAAAGCTCGGTCTCTACACTCATACAGGGAGTAATTACAGCTTGGTCTTTAAAATACCCTGGCTTTTTTTATATTTAAAGCCTGTTTAAATGTTTATCTTCCATCTTCTCTGCCTATTATAGATCATAAAGTACTCAAAGAAAACATTTAAATAAAAGGTTTAAATTCTGATGCATCTGAATAACAGGAACGTATCCAGGAAAAGTTTTCTTAAGCTATCAGTTCCATCGCTCTGACACTACAGAATTTATTGCATTTTATGACATAATTGAGATTTATTATTTTAAGTATTATCATTTGCACAGAGATTTATCTCTGGTTTTAACTTCATAGACTTAAATGAAGTTACACAGTGCAACTTTTTGACAGTTGTTTATTTCAAGTTTTTTATTTATTTGAAAATAAAGCTTCTTGGATGCTGATGACATTGCATCAGCTTTATCACAGAAAAGAATTTTTTTAACATCTCAGATCATTATAAAGTCTAGGACAAATATAGTACTCATCAAATGCCATTTGTCTGAGAAACAGAGTGATAAGATCGCATTGTGATATTATGTGCCTGAAGTTGTATCTTTTAGCAGCTAGGACACAGGACCAATATTCAGGAGGTCATTTTTGCAAACATAAAATTAAGCACGTAACTGTTCTGTGCCTCATATTTTACATCTGTAAAGTGAGGACAGTGATATTTCCTTCTTTTGAAAAGCACTTTCTGATTTAAATATCTTAATATCTAAATATCTATTATTATCATTATTGCTGTTGACAGTGGTATAAACTCTGTTCTGAATTGGTTATAATTAGAATGTTTGGATGAATGAAAGTAATTACAGAACCCTTATGCTGCAAACATTTACGCCTGTGATTTTATGTACATAAGTAATCCCAGTGACTTCAGTGATGCTACTCACATGAATAAAGTTAAGCACATCTGAAGTGTTTGCAAGATCAGGACCATAAGGGTCTAAGATACCTCAGCTCTTAAAACCAAATAAGCAGTAAGAGACTTCTCAGGAAAATATCTGGGAAAAATATTTTAATAGTATGTTACTACATGTTGTACAATGAGTCCTGATTTGTTTCACAAAATTGGATGGTACAGTCATTGATGATAAATACTATCTTTGATATTCAGCATATTTTTGTGGAAAATTAGTCCTTCTTTCTATTTTGGCTACAGCCCTAAAGCCTTGGCTGCAACCCAAAAGCTTATTGTTAAATATGTTTTATTAATAAGAAGCCTGACTCAGGGCAGACTTCATGGTAAATGACTGATTATTAGGGATATCAGACTGACCTATTTCTGTGTGCCCATTCCACTGCCAGAACAGCTGTCATTAGAGCTTGTTGAAAAAATGGATTTGTTTTATTCAGAAGAAATAGTTTCTGTGTTTACATTATATGGATTTAGTTTTATATATGATATTTAGATAGTTATTAAGAATTTCTCAACACAGAGAAAAAGTCTCATGAACATATGCTGTAGAAAAGCTTCTTAGTAGTAGAAGTTTAAAAAATATAAAAATGCATGCCAGGTACACACTGTGAGAAGACTGTTCAAACCTCTGTGTGTGGGGTATTGATCAGGAATGAAATACAGATGGGGCTTGACTTGCTACTACAGAATGCATTAAAGTGTCCTTATTTGGATTCTGAAACAGAAAAAGAACTTGACCAACCGGAACCTTCTGCATTCTGGGAATGGAGTATTTTATCTGTTATATACTGTATATTTTTTTCTGTCCTCCTTCCTTCAGTTATCTTTTATTTTCTTGTTTGTGCAGTTGATGGATTGGATAAGGCTTCAATTGCTAACTCAGATGGGCCAGCCCCAGGATCCCAAACTCCTCCCTTCAAGAGAAAGGGTAAACTCTCTACCATTGGCAAAATCTTTAAACCTTGGAAATGGCGGAAGAAGAAGACAAGTGACAAATTCAGAGAAACATCAGCAGGTATGTGCATGACCCTTTGCTAGCAAATAATAAAAAATAATAGAATGGCTTTGCAGAGTAGTGCTTGAAAATGTCTTGTACTTGATTAGATAGACAGGAATTTGTAGGTATGGTATTTGATGCAATGTAAAAAATGTTTGATCCTGGGCAAGGAAAAATACCTCATCTTCTCTCCTGAAGATTCTCCTAATTGTCACGGCTTGAAACAAACCTTGCCTTTATGGGGACTGAAGTTTAGTGTGTTCAGAGGAGAGAAGAGGATGCTCAGTGGAGTCTGGTCAGAAGAACGAGGATCAATGTTACAGTTGTGAGTTGTGAGTTGTTGCATTGTGGGCCAATGGCTCCTGTGCTTTGTTGTTCACAAGATTTGAAGAGTAGCCTAAAATAAAACGCTGACTGAATAACATTTCATGTGAAAAAGAGCAAGATTGAGGACTGGGATTCAGTTATCAAACACAGGTGCCTTGTACTGTCTGAGATGCTCTGAGGTATTCTGGCTGGCCTCAGGCTGCTTTTCCAGAAGGTGCCTTGTTGTGTTTGCCGTCCCTGTACAGATGTCTCAGATACCCTTGGGCCTCTCTAGTGGCTCTAGACACGTATGTTTAAGAAACTGAAACCTAGTACATGTGTGTGTATATATAAATATATCAATAGGGAGAGAGAGAGAGAGACTGCACGTATATATAGATATGCTATATATAATATATATCACATGTATGGTCTATCTCTTTCTATTTCTCTCCATATATATTTGCATATACCCACTTTGTATATTTGTGTGTGTATGTGTGCATCATGGGTCTGGCCAAGCTTTCTCTAGAAAAATCCCAAACTCCTATTTTGGGATTCAGACATTTGATGCTGTGTTATTCTAAATTGGAGTCTAATCCAGGAAGTGTCTATGGACTCTTCCGATTCATTACTGCAGGGCAGGTGCTCTGAGGGATCTCCTGTGACACTAGGCTGTAAAGGCAGTACTGATATCCTTAAGTGCCCTCAGTTGGCTCTCCTGAACTTTCGAGAGTCTGCTGCTTTACATTTTAACCCTACAACAATCCCTAACAATCGCAGCAAGAAGCGCTCTAGTTTTGCAGTATTAGTTCCAAAACATGATTTGCCTGCACAGAAAGCAAAAAGAAAAGAACTTCAAAAACCCTTTGCTAATGCCATCAACATTGAAGACACCTGCTGAAGACATGGACAGTCATTCTCGGACCCAAATTCTTCTCTTGTCCTGCTCAGTCTCTCTCTGTCTTTTTTTTTTTTTTCCTCCCCCCTCCTGGATGGCCTGCAAAAAACCTTCCACGATTTCTTTCATATTGCAATGAAAAAGTTCCTCTCAGCTGAGTATCTATCATCTCCCTTGTTGCTTCCGTCTTCCTTCATCTTCTCCAATACCTTTGTTGTATAGAAGCAAAGGTTTTTTTTCTTATTAATGATTCCTGCTGACTGACTACAGTTTTGGCAGCTGCTTTTAGACAGGTATGTGATTGGATAGACACTGAATAAATCAGGCTAATCAGAATTCATGTCTAAATATATAGATTCCTCGAACTGTCATAACACACTAGCGTATACTACATTGTTATGCCATTAGATAATAATGTGTACGTCATTTTGCAGTTATTTGTTTACAAGTTAATATTTGATTTATTGATGGTAAGTGTAGTATTTCTTATGTTATATCATCTTTCTTTAGTGGGCTCAATCCAATCTTCAGCTCCGGATCAGTTCCGATAGCACCAAGGCAAAATATATATTCATTTTTCTTTTACAAAACAAAAAAAATTAAACATAAAGAAGATAAGTTCAACATTTCCAAAAGTGTCCACTTAGTTACTTGCTTAGTTTGCTATGTTGTTAATGATGGTCTAGTACTTCTGGACTTTGGAAAGCCTTTCAGGACAGTGGAGAATGCACAGTTCCCATTGTCACTGGCTTCAAATGAAGTTATTCAGGATGAAGGTATTTCAAGATGGGCACCTGAAAATTTGAGATGTCTTTAAGAAGATATAATGGATAGAAAATATTAGATAATCTCAGAACTGTAATCAAGTTTTGAAATTATTCTGTAGGTATGAGTAGATAAACTTTCAATTACAGAATGTCTTTTTCAGATGTCATGAAACTACACGTATTGGTAAGAAGGAATGTTACCCCTCTCTTTGAACCTTGCTTCATTTATACACCCAGATTATCATGACTACAATACTGTGAACATTACAGCAGGATATAATTAACTTTGTAGATTCTGCACCTCTCATTTTGCCACTGTGTGCTCTCAAGACATAACTGTATTTATTACTCCTGAGAAAGAGGTAATTTTCAAGTGATATTGATCTAAGGGATGATTAAATTTTCTCATTTAACATCACTTTCCAGTTCCTGATTTGTGATACTGGTGTTTTCTTTTTTTTAAAATGTCTTCCTATTTCTAATTTAATCAAATGTAAGTGGTACCCAGGACATAAAGAAACCTGTCTGCATAATGATTAGACTTGCATATAAAAGTATAATCCCACAAGAAACATAGTGTCACAGCCTGAATGCTTGCTGTTTTGCAAGGCCTGAAAGATTAATGGGAGGATGCTTTAATATCTAGATATTTCCTTTCTCTACACTAAATGTATTCTGACTGAAACAACATTTATTTCTACTGATGCGAAACATTTCATTAGTGCTTTTCAAATGGAGACCTGTAGGGCAGTGGCAGAAAAGCTGCTACCATTTGAAAGATTTTTTGACTTGTACCTCGTCTTAAAGTGGTAAATGGCATTAATATTTTAGAGGTTTTTAAAATTGCATGTAAAGATTTGGGAAGCCCAAAGATCTGATTTGGCCTGTATGGAAAAAAGTCTGCAGAAGGAAAGAATGGAGCAATGTAAAAGTTTAACAGGTTTCTATGAAGGCTACCTTAAAAACATATATAGTTAAGCTCTGTGAAAGTATATAGTTTATTCACTTCTAATCATTCAGATTCTATGACAGATTTATTTTAAAGTTTTGCATCATATTGCAAAAAGAAACCCAAAACTCTAAAAACAAATCAAAAATATATCAGGTGCCTAATTTTCACAGCACTCATAAGGCTGCAGCTGTATTGCTGTGTCTGATTTGGTACTCAGCAGTATCACAAAAAAGAAAAAGACTGAAGAGAGTGTGGTGAGAAAGTGACAAGCCACTAAGATGGGTGGTTAGTTGGAGCGTCTGATGTGTGGAGACGTGAAGGAGCTGCATGTATTTATCCTGGAGAAGGCTAAGGGAGAGAGGCTCCTTGGAGTTTTGTAAAACTCAGCTGCAAAAGGACCTAAACAATCAGACCTAATGCTAAAGCTTGCCTTGCACCAAACCAGAGGTTGAGCCGGGTGAGCGAGGGAGATGCTCTGCAGCTGCATTGCTCTGTTCTGCTGCTTACCTTCCTGCCACGGCAGTTCTGCACGTTCTGTTCACAGACAGCGTGCAGAAGGAAGACATTCACAGGGCAATTTGTCAGCCAGGTTAACCAAGTTAAATCCATGCTCCCATAGCTGAAAGACTGCAGGCTGCCTCATCTCTTCTCTTCCTCTGTTACCTCAGCTGTGTCTGACTGCTTCCACTGCCTCGCGAGTCCTGGCACCATGTGTGTGATGAGCAGGTCACACACTTGGTTCAGCCGAAAATTGATACTGCAAACATAAAACTTAGAAAGAATGAGTAGTTTTTATTTTTCATTGAAAATAAGAAATTGTACTTGTGTTCTGGCCTTGTGACTACTGTTGACAGTGTTGAGAAAGCACACTGCAGTAGGGGAGTTACGTACAGCTACTTTTTGGGAAGCCTTCTTAAAATTTCTTTTCTTGTTTTCTTTTTTTTTTTTTCATTTCAGCTGTGGTTTCACAGCACTGACTTTCAGGTCTGGGTAGTAAACCAAGTTTGTCTTTTTGCCTAGTTAAAGTTCGTTTGTGATAAAACTTTTCTTCTTCAGACAGGAGAGCAACACTATGCAAACAGAACTCCATTGAAGTTAGGAGAGTTTGCCCTACAGATTGGTAGCAAAGTAGCAGAGTTCATGGTGAAATATTATAAAAGTACATACATCATGTAACTGGGAGTTCTTTTGGTCAATTGTGTACTTGATGGTATATACTTATGTATTGAAAAGTGAAAATTTATTATCAACACAAACAGAAGTATTTCTATAAATTGTACAGGGCATAGGAATTTTTTGTTGCAGGAGACTGTCACACTGTTAGCTATCTGATCAGAAGACCACTGTGAGTCCAGTTACAAGCTTTTGTATTTACTAATTCTTTTTGAAAAGAAAAACAGTTAACAAAATTGATTGTGCTAAGTGCTTTATATATCTTACACTAAGTATCATTTTCTATGAACCCTGAAAAACATTTCATTTTAATTTGTTTTGATAATGTCCAGCTTGATAGCCATATTTTGCACACTTAAGTTTTTATAAAGCAAAGGCTGCTATGATATTTAATAATGGGTTAACTTTTAGTGAAAGCCTCTCTCTGCTTGCTTGAAGGCTTCATTGTAAAGAAACCCCAGATCTATAGAAAGATGTTAAGGAGCTTTTAAACTCTCTGTGTATTTAAGGTATGGACCTTACTTACATCTGTCTGTGTTTTCAGTGAGGCTGGAGTTTGAAATGAGAACCAATTTGCATTGTATTTACTCTGCCTCAGATGACTGTGTTAGGGGAAAACAAAAAGGAAAAAATGTCATCCATCTCTAGCGGATGTAGACCCAGGACTAACTGAGGTAAACAAAACACATTTACTTAGAAAGTTGCCCTTTCTTGCTTGCTACTTAACACAGCAGAAGAAACATTTCTAACTTGAGAAATAAATGGAGAAATATCCATACAAAATAGAAAACCTACCGGAATCCTCTTCCTCAAACTACTGAGTCATAGTTGTATTTACATTACAGAATGGGGTGCGTGCGCGTGTGTGTTTATATCTTATATGCAGGAAGTAAATCCTGCCTGAGAGCATTTGAGACAATATGATGATCGTTGTGCTTATTGTCTATTTTGTCGAAAGAGCTACAACTTGATAGATACACACAGAGATGAAGAAAGAGTTTCTTCTTAATAAGAAGGAATGTAGGGTATTAGAAAGAACTGGTATTAATTGAATTGGCTTTTGAATAAGCTTTGTGAAAAGGGTTCCTGGTATAGGTTTGACAGGTCTTTATCATGCTGTGCTTTGATAAAAGTTCATGTTACTGGTGTTATGGTAGCAGCTGAAAGATAATCCTTAACATCAGAAAAAATAGTTGGGGGACTAGATATGGAAGTATTTGTGACGATGTGGGAATGATGGTTGGAATTTTTTCCTTTAACAACATATTTTCCATGCTGTATCTCATAAAATCTGTTCTCTGTGTGCTGGTTATATACTTTTTGCCTAAAGGGCTTTCAAAGTAAAAACAAACGGAAAATGGCATAATCTCAAGGGGTTTTATTCCCTCTCTCACTGTGAAGGAAAAGAAGGCAGCAGTTTATATCTTGGCATGAAGTAGATGCCACTTCAAAGCCCCACAGCTGAGAGTATATACAGAGAGGGCACAGAAGGCATTTATAGCTCTTGCTAGGTCAGAGGAAAACTAAAGTTCAGAATTCTCTCGAGCCTCTCTTAGAAGACCAAAACTAAAAATTGGAGAATATCCAGAATCTTAAATTACTCTTTAAATAGGAGCATGGGTTTTTAAGATGTCTTGAGGTTTGTAGTTGCCAAATGTCACTAAGTATCCTCTTTTGAGAGCATGGGCAAGAAGGGAGTGAAACTGTATTTTGAGGGAAACTTATTGTGATTATTATTATTAGTTGTATTGGGCTAAATATACAACAGTTTATGTATTCCTTGGGACAAGTAAGTCTTACTTAGATGAATGAGGACCACAGATCACAACTGCAGGGAGTAGGATAAATTCACATGCTTTCTGACAGGTACCTTTGAAGTAAGTGAAAATTTTTTTATTGACTGTAGCGGGGGATAGATTTTGATGAGGGATTTTTGAGTCAGCTGGAGCAAGTTGTTGGGGAGCTGAGCCTGCCTCACCTCAGCTTTCCTCAGCAAGCCAGGATTGATAACCAACTACAGTCTGTCAGGATTGACTTGTTTGTGTAATTAGAATCAATGTGTGTAAATAGTTATTTACATAAATCATAATTTAATATTATAAACAGTATATTGCCTTTAATTTTGAAATCTATATAATGTTTATATACATGCACGCATTTATGTATATACACACATTATATATGATATATTTATTTATACACAAACACTCACACATATATATATAAACACATATACTTAAATACATACCTGTAGCAGCAAAGTTTTGTAGAGAAACAGAGAAACATACAGAGAATATAGAGAAATTGCAAGCAGAAGGGAGAGGAATGCAGGAGACTGAAGAAACAGAAATAAATGGTTTGATAGAGAGGATGGAAGATGGAAGGATCAAAAAAACACAGGAGGAAAATATAGGTAGAAGGAAGTGATGGAAGCAGCCAAGGCTGAAGTGATGGATAGAAGTGCATGCCAGAAGTTAGTGAGGATTGGCAAACTGCCCTGTAAGCACCAAATCACAGCCCCTTCTCTGTACTCAACTGAACTGAGGCAGAGCTATTTCAAAGGTGACAAACAGTGATACCAATCCCAGGTGGCCTTTCAGATAAATGATCACTGTTCTTAAATTACTTCAGCAACAGATGACCTGTGTTCATGGGTTCAGTCCAAACATTTTGAACCACAAATAACCAATTCACCTAGAATTCCTATGATTTTCATAATTGTCATAACTCTAATGTGGGAAGTTGCACTTGAAAAAAAATTAAAACTTAATATTTGTCAATGATGTGGTTGATAAATTGACTTTTATTACTCCCTCTATACAGTGATTCACATTTCACATGAGTGTCAAGGAGAACATGCCCACCTTGGAGCAATGTTTCTAAGCATTGATAATGCTACCAGTTGGTAAAAATAATAATTTTCTGTTCAGGTTAAGGTTTGAGTCGTGGGCTGAAAGTGATTGAGAGGTAAGGTTAAAAATTTAGGCAAAGAGACTGTTAAACATATTGTCTGTATCGTAAATGAGAGAGAGATACCAAATGGCAAATATATAAGAATAAGCAAATAAAAGCTGTACCATCTGCACAGTCAGAAAGATTGAGTAGAGGTTGCACAGTTGCACAGTCATTTCCTAACTTCTCATAGCTTATCCTTCGTAACTTTATTTTGAAAGTGTTTGTGGAACGTAACGGTAGTCTGATGTGAATAGTTTAATCAAACAGTTTGAGGGCCTTAAAACTGCACAACTGGGCTGTGGTAATCAAAGTACTAGACTATGTAAGGAAATGTATTATATAGTCCAACGTCTGTACTATGCAATAATTCATAATGATGAGTCCACTTGGCTAAATAGCACCCAGTCTAGATCTATAAGCAGACTGCAACCCTATCTTTCCTGCTATACAAGGGTACATACTTTCAGTCATTTTCATTTGAATTTAAAATAAAATCATTTTGTTTGTAAGAATTATGATATTCATATTGAGCACTAACATAACGTCTAATATTCTTTCCATGAATCAAATAAAATTTTTAAAAATTATATATACAAGCTAAACTAGCTGAGCGTAATCAGTTTAAATAAAAATAATACTTATGAGTAATATTTTATATGATTAAGGATTGGGGCGTAAGCCTCTTATTTGCTGATAAATTTTCTGATCTGTAAAATGTGGATAGATCTGAGAGGAATGTCATGAAGCCTATATAATGTTAATAAAATGCTTTGAGATCTCCCAGGGAAAGTATAAAGAGTTAATGTCTTTTAGACATTTTTCGTGACTCTCCATTTTTAATTCGGTGTAATTGATTTGTGGAGTTAATTCAATGTTGTAAACCTGTAAGGAAAAAAAGGTACCATCCTGAGAAGCAGCCAGTGAAACAAGGATCTGATTAGATGCTATAGAACTTGATGGAAGGAACATAACAGTTTTCAAGTAGTACTGGATGGAGTCATTCATTCGTTTCATTTCCTCAAGAAGGCGGATGCAGAAAGGAAGCAGACAGCATAAAGAATAAGAAGTAAACTATACTCCTCAAATTGAAATAATAATATCTGTATTGTCAGCAGTAAGAAGGTATAATGTGTATATATAGTGTTCACCTTTGGGGGCTAGGTGAAAGGAGATTTCACTCTGCTCACAAACAAACCTGCTTTCTAGAATGATTAAGACCCCAACCCTGCAACAGTGTCTGTCTGTACAGCCCTCTGACTTCCTAGCCCCTCTGTTCTCTTAAATATAGGTCTTTGTGGGAGAAGATGTTCGCCGTGAAACCTTTTGCAAGATTGGGGCACACTGCTGTATCATGTTTGGTTTTGACACACATACCTTAAAAAATAATATAGAAAAAAATCCAAGAACTACTTTGTGATTTAGGGTTGGGAGCCAATTTGATCTATGTAAATACTGTGCCCAGGAGTTCCTTCAGCCATCTGAACTCAGCAAACTGTGAGTCAGCAACCAGAATTACTTGCTACTGGCATAGATGTTTATAATTGTTATATATGAAGTGTAAATTTCTCAGAAGTGTCAAAATTGCCTTGATCTGTCTTCACAATAGCAGTTAGTTTACTGTATGACTGTTGTCTCCAACTAGCGTATCTCAAGTGAGACTGACAACACTTCTTACAGTATTCAGTCTGCATACAGCAGCAGTTGCACTAGAGAGGAATTGGAATACCAGGGTGTTTGAGTTAGTTGATAACCAACATTATAGCATTAATAGTGCCAAGTCCAACCCTGCTGAAGCTTAGCCCTGTGCTCTCAGCTTCAAACATTGCTTAGACTTGGGTGTTTGCAGGTAAACAAAATCAAGATAGTAGATTGAAGTTGACTAACAGCGCAGGGAAGGCATAATTTTGCATCAGGGGTGTTCATATTTTTGGACCATGTGCTGTAAGTTCTTTAGGTATTACAGTGACCTGGGCTTTTGGGGTACGATGAAGTGGGGACTTACTCTATTTTGTCATCTGTAAATACGTTGCCCTATAAAGCTGTTTAGCATTTTTTCTCATGGGAAATAAACATATTAATTAAAATATTTCATGCCACAGTCTTTTTTTTTAACCTAAAAACAGGATAATGAATTATTTTCCATGACAGCTAACCTGCCTGGATGAAGATGTCTTTCTCTTTAATAACGTAACTCAATAACTTCTGTTCATGATATTTTTTTCCTTTAAAATAGTTAGCATGTCACAAAGGCTACTTTTTGAACAGCTTTATGACTTGACTGACGATGTTGCTTATTCTGAGCAGGATTTCTCTCTCTCAGCTTGAAGCATCTGCAGAGTACATGTAGATACCTGTGGATGAGCTAATCACTCCAGTAAATGGGAAGGAAGAGATGCTTTTAAGTATTAAATGTTTATGCTAGGATGAATTAAATTAAACTCTTCGAAGTCCTTTTTTACCACTAGCATAAAGGGAACCTAATGGAGTCTCTCTTAGCTGAAGGCATCGGAGTGTAAAACCAACTCTCCTGCAAAATCAGAAGAAAAAAGATTGCTCAAATTTTCTTTTAAAAAAAAAAAAAAAAATTACATTTTTTCACAAGCAGCATCACTTCCAGAATAAATCGATTCTTAACTGTGCTTTTTCTTTAGTGTTGGAAAGGAAGATTTCGACAAGACAAAGCAGAGAGGAGCTGATAAGAAGGGGAGTTCTGAAGGAAATGCCTGAGCAAGGTGATAACAAATTACCTAGAATTTAGTTCTTGAGCACTCAACATGGATCTAAACATAAAGAACACTAATCATAAAGACCCCATTTTATTGTTTCCATATAGCATAAATAGGTATAAGGATGCGATTTTGAGGTGTGAGAGGTAATATGAGAGCTGACAACTGAAGGTAGAGATGAGATTTGTGTTCTCTTCATGCTTCTGACATGCACTGTATGACTTTTGGTCACATTGCTAAATATTTTGATGCTCCCTGGACAGTGCAAAACTTTTGGAATTAGTTTTTAATATATTTTTTGAGTCAAACTCTCTTTTCTAAGGCCAATGGAAGGTGATAGGAAAAATTTAGACTGAGAAATGAAAGCACTTGGGGCCATGCCATCACCCTGTATGTTTCACCGATGTAAACCAAAGGAAGTAAATCAATAGCTGTTGTTTCAGATATCAAAAAGTACCAGTGCTGGGATTGATCGTACAAACTCAACCACTGTCTCATAGACCACATTCAAAAATAGCACAAACATAGAAGTCGATGAGGAAGACACCACTTATCTCAAAACACTGAAAGGTTTAGTATCTGACAACCAGATTTATTTGTATTTGGAAAGGCCTCAGCAAACTATATTCACCGCCTACATGGTGCATCTGATTATGTTTCTGAAATACTGCTGTTTGGTTTTTATTCCTTCTGGCTCTTTGGTATTGTTCATTAAATTCTTCATCTTGTTTATATCTAAATCCAATAAAAATCAAGTAACTCAATTTTATAGTCTAAAGTTAAGCCATTCATCATTTTATCAAAAAATATATTAAGATTTGGACAGTAGAGAGGGAGGAGTGTGAACTTAATGGTTTCCAAAAATAAATTTCTCCTAGAAATTTTGTTACTCTGTCTGACCTAAGAATTGTGAAAGTGAGCTCATGAATAACTCGATATTTACATTCCTAACAGCCTCATATACACTGATACTTAGAAATAAAGAGCTTTTTGTTTGACCTGTTACATCACTAGTCTTTACAGTGTTACTTTTATTACAAAACTATGACATTCAATGTAGCTGGCTTCTGAACTTGTCTCCATCACTGTCTTTGACTTAAAACAAAAAATGTAAGCTCTCCATACCTCATTTTTATGTCTCTATTACATTTTTTGCTACATGCTTCAATGCAAGCTATGTGACTTTGTTGATTGGTGGTCATAAATTGCATTTAGACTCTTGAGACAGAGAATGCAATATGTTAACAGTTCAGGTTGGTTAAAGCCAGTCTGAAGATAAATACTAACATCTGTCTTAAAAATATGTATACTTTGGTTATTAGTTTCTTTCACTCTCCACTTTTAATCCATTACAGAGACTGTGCAATCCCATTGGCTCAGAACAAAGGTAGAAAAGTATGTAAAAAGGGCTAATTTTCTCCCCTCACTCCTCTTCCCCTCTTAAGTTGGCCATCAATCCAGGCTCTGTGCCCTGCATTACATATGCTCCTTGTCTGAAGAAAATTGTAAATTTTAAGGAACAGTTAACATGGGGTTGATTTAAAGTTGCTAAAATAGAAAGGCAAGTGTTATAGAAAAAGAATTTAGAAGACATGAATGTGAAGATGAAAGCTCGATGATGAAATTGCATGGAATCTTGACATATAAAAGGTAAGAAATGCAAAGATGTAAGTATTTTATGTGGAGTGAAAAAGAAGCAGAAAGTGGTAAGTCCAGAGGGGTATTTGCCAAACCGTGATATGAATAGATGAGAAAGTTATATGTGAGACATAAAGGAAAGAATGGATTTGTGAACATCTGGAAGGAAAAAGCAGAAGTGGTGGAATATTGCAGTAAAGTAAGAACAAAGTCTTTGGATCAGATATGGTTGAGGAAAGGTAAAGAAGACAGAACTTAGTTTCTGCACAAGTTGAAATTAGTGCTTGGATGAGACTGATCAGATTGACCCATACAGTAGCTCAAGGCAGTAAGAGAGAATCACAGAATCACAGAATAGTTGAGGTTGGAAGGGACCTCTAGAGATCATCTAGTCCAACCCCCCTGCTCCAGCAGGGACACCCAGAGCATGTGGCACAGGGTGGCATCCAGGTGGGTTTGGAAGATCTCCAGAGAAGGGGACTCCACAGCCTCTCTGGGCAGCCTGTTCCAGGGCTCTGTCACCCTCACAGGAAAGAAGTTCTTCCTCACATGGAGGTGGAACTTCTTGTGTTTCAACTTACACCCGTTACCCCTTGTCCTGTCACCGGCCACCACGGAGAAGAGCCTGGCCCCATCCTCCCTACATTCACCCCTCAGATACTTGAACATGTTGATCAAATCTCCTCTCAGCCTTCTCTTCTCCAGACTAAACATGCCCAGCTCGCTTCATCTTTCCTCATATGATCGATGCTGCAGTCCCCTACCATCTTTGTCGCTCTATGTGGCACCCTCTCTAGGAGCTCCATGTCCTTCTTGTACTGGGGAGCCCAGAACTGCACGCAGTGCTCCAGGTCGCGCTAGAGCTGAGTAGAGAGAGGCTACATAATTGTACAGATACTGAGAAACTGCCAAACATCCAGGTCCAATAGCTTGCAGCAAGGGAGAAGGCAAGAAAAGAAAGGAATTATCACAGTTAAAGAAGCAAGACTCCAGATAAAGTTGGGTTAATTTTAGATGGGAGGTGAAAAAATCTAGTAGGAGGAAAGCAGTCATCTGTGTGAGCTGCAGGTGAAGTGTGCAGAAGATAGGGCAACAAGTTTTAGAAATGATCTGCGAAGAAGGTCAATTATCTATTATCAGTGATTTTAAAATATGTGAGAAAGAGAAACAAGTCAATTAGTAAAGAGAGGAAACTGTGAGCCAGGAAGCGTATGTAACATTTTTTGTGAATATAGAGACAAACAGGAAGGAGTTTGCTTCAGAAGAAAAAAAATATATTGCTAAGGTCATCTGAGGTCATCTGCATAACTGAATAAAATATCACCAGTTCTAGGAAAGATTTTATAATGCAAAATTCTAATAATGGTAATGTATGAAAATGGAGGTCTTTTGTTTTTTTCTCCCAATTGGATAATGACTTTGTGACCCATTATTTTCAATAACTGAGCACATGTATTCTAAGAAATCCTCTTTGAATTCCTTGCTGATTTTCCTACTGGGATACATCACAGTAGTCCTGCAATGCAATTACACTCCTAGTTATCCTGAGATGGAGCCTATTGGACCACACTGCTGCTCCATTTTGGTCTATGCACCTTTCTTTGCTCTGTAAACCAAGATGTGGGGAGGAAAAGAATGGGATGCTAATGTGCACAGAGTGCACATCTCTAGATGGATGCACAGAGCCAGACCTGAAAACTCACATACACTTCCAGGCTCACTACTACAGAGGTATCCACCCAAAGAATGTGGATTTATATAGAGTTCCTTTGCAGAATTACTTTTCAGAGCAGATCTACAGCCTGTTGTTTTACATTCAGTAAGTCCTTGTGCTTTGTTTCCATGGAAATTTAAAAGCAGATAGTTGTTTGTTGTCAGTATGTGCTACAGAAACGGCAGACAACGGCTTTTTGATTTTCATTGCAGATGGCGATGTAACAGTAAACTTTGAAACTTCAAATGGACACACCATAGCTATTAGTGAAGAAACCATTCCAGAAGAAAACGTTGTAAAAGCCAGTGAAGATAATGGTGCTTTATCAGAGAAAGAATCTGCATTAGAAGTAAAAAAAGAAGATCAAAAAGGTAAATACATTCTTCACAACTTGTTTTCCACCTACTTAAAATATTAACAGTCACACCAATACATGCTGAGAATTCTGTTCTGCAGCAAGGCTGCCAGCAGAACCTGCCAAAAAGATAGACTTGTGAAACATCAGTATTTCGTCCCTGGTAGGCATACATTTTACTGTGACTACAGGAAGCTCGTAAAGAGAAGTGTGGTCTTAGCATGAGAATGTGTGAAGAGATGTTTGGTTTCTAGATTCAATGTACGTTCTTTTCCTTGTAACCATGAGCAAACCTTGGTTCCAGGTTTTCCTCTTGTGAAAGGGAACAGTAAATATATATGCATCACCTTCCAGTATTGCAGCAGTTGTTCAGATGCTAAATGTTCCAAAGTGTTTAAACCACGTAAAAAACATGTATGATTTTGAAAGTAACTTCAGCAGCTTATTCCCATTGTTATTCATGAAATTTTGAGCAGCTATAGTCCATTTCCTTGAAATATTCAAGAGGAAGGCTACTACTACAAACTGAATGTAGGCTGTTTATGGAAAGTGTAGTTGGTGACTATGTTTTCTCTAGATAGTGAAAGGTAGTAAGTACCACTAATTATTATTATGCCAAGTCCATATTGATTTTTACCTTTATTCAAGTCCACCGTGATAGTAAGAGCTTGAATAACAAAAAGGAAAGACTAAGCGGGAATCACAGATTTGAGTCTGTTTTGTTTTCTTTCTCTAGTATCTTATTCTTTGCTGTCAACAGAAAAGTTCTTAAATACTCTTCCATTTACTGGATTTTCCTAGAGGAAAGAACAACAGTACAAAAGGTCGAGATCTTTACAACTGGCTGTTGGACTAAACAGTCCTTCCAGTATGTTCTGGTAACCTCTACCTAGTGATAAATGAGCCCCTGGAGGTTTAGAGGGTCAGGTCAGCTAACTCAAAAATCTAAATTCTTCTCCGAGCTATGTAAATTGCTTGAGTATGTAAAGCATAGCTAGGAGTTAAGAAGAACTCCCTTTCTTATGAGACTTCTAGTACTTCCTGTCTCCCAACAAGATAGAAATGAGACTTTTTATGACATTTAAGTACATCTATCTTTTGGTGCCAACTAGAACTGGACATATATGGGTCAGAAGAAAAAGAGTAGTAAAAGACATGTAAAACTCCTATAAAATGTTTCAGAATAATTTTAGAATAGATGAGCTCAGTTATTATTTTATGCATTCCTAAATGCAACCTTCTGCAACTGTCATGTCTTGGGGATTTTTCTAGGAGACCATCTCTTCAGAAATTTACAGTGCTAACTGTTTTGGAATCCCATCTACCTGACTGCATAGTTTAATGAAAACAAGAAGAATATCTATTTGAAATATTATCTTCTGCACTTCCTGTGTATTTTATTGTCCTTACAGAGCGAAATTCAAAATTATTGCTGTACAGGACTAGACTGAGTACAGAAAACTATATCACTGTCAAACTACCATCACTCAAGTCCTTTTCAGAAAATGAAATGTGTATTGAGGAGAGAGAATAAAACCAATAAATGTTGGTTCTTGTTATTCCAGGCTTCATAAAATGTCAGCATGTCCATATTATTATGCAAAGCACTTTGGATATAGCTTTCCTCTTACATCTGAACCTTATAAACGACTGTATATATTTTGGGTTGCCTGAAAAATGTCAAGACAGATATATTCCAGAAGAAAAGTCTACCCACAGAGTGTTAAGAAGGAATGATTCCAAAGATCAGCAATACTTTCACTCAGTGCAAGAAGTAAGAGTAAGTTGGAGTAAGAAAGTGCAGTTGAAGAGCAAGGTCTGTCACATCACACAGATGCACCCCACTTACCAGATTAACCCTCTGTGCTCTCTGTGGCATGTACAGCAGGCATGCGTTGCACTCATTGACAGATCAAGAAACTAATCGCCAAAAGTGGTTAGGTAATCCTCACAGAGCATCAAAATCAGAGCTGAAACAGGAATGCAGAAATACTTGGCTCACTGTCTTGTGCTCAGACCGTAGAACATGCTGAGAATTGAGGTAGCTGAGGTGAATCAAGACCATGAATTCCCAACAGGGAATTCATCTTTGTGGAGACAATGCTGAGCTTTGTAGAGTCATGAACTAATACACTGAAATCCTAAAGGAAGTTCTGTCCAACTTTTATGTTTATGAGACCTGAAGACAAAATTAATTCTTTTCATTTAGCAGCCAAGTATGCTACTTCTAAGTCCTGCCAAATCAAAATGTTCCTAAAAATACTTCTCAGGCCCTAAAAAAATATGAGCTTATTTTAAAACTCTTTTATTAAAAAGTGGTGGTCCTTACTTGCTGTCTTGTAGATGTGGATTTTAAAAAATGAACTTCTCATATGAAGATGATGACTGCTGGAGCTGGAAGTTTAGAAAGAGCAAGTATTGCAAACCTTGTGATAAAATAGTGAGAAGTGATGGCAATGAGTAGTGGAATGTGGAATATGTTAGGAGCTAAAAGAAGTTAAAAGAAGAAAGCTCTTCCAGTGTCATCCAGAGAAATACTATACCAAAAAAGAAAAGAAAAACAAAAGGCTCAACCATACAATGTAAAAATGAGTCAAGCAAAAGTGAAGAAAAAGCGCCCTGAAAGTTGTCCCAGGTGCTGCCAGACAGTTTATAAAGTTTATACCTCATCTGGTGCTTGTCAGCTCACAGATGCTTTTCATATTTTTCAAAACAAAAATTCTTTGGTAGTTTAATAGTGTATCTGTTTCTGTTTGTCATAATGATGAGATGTTGGTCATACATGTGGCGATTTTAAAAGGAAATTTTTATGGTAGGGTAATAAAAGGCTGGTGACAGTTTTACATAAAACAGGTAATTGATGAAGATTTTCAGATGACAATCCATGTGCTGGATCTTGTTCCTAGATCACATTATGTATGTGATTTTTTGAATTCTGTTTTTTTTTTGAAGTAAGAAAAATTACTAGCATCTTTTTATATATAAAGAGCTAAACTGTAACCATTCTCTCTAAGTATACTGAAAGAGGTACAGAGTAATGAGCAGTCTGGTAATATGTAGTCACCTAGTCATCACCCGAACTATGTAAATGAGGCTGAATCTAAATCTTTCTAAAAGGAAAACTCCTCTGCATAGGGCTTTTTTGGGGCCAAATCCATTCACTAAGTTGGGACTTTTATAGGAAAGATAGCCTGATGTGACTCCAGAAATAAGATTGTAGACTTGAATTTAACAAGCCAACTACTGAATTATTTAAGCATATTCATATAGGAAGCATGAGAGAACGCAGAAATCTACATGCCCTCTCACTTTCCACATCTTCCATAGACCAAGATACAGTAAATTAGGCAGCTGACCCTGTAGGTATTCAAGAAGTTCTGCTTTGACCTAATAGTTCTTCTTTTATATATATAACATTTATGCAGTTAGTAATGTAAAATGACAGTCAATGTCCTTTTTTTTTTTATCTTGATATTAATACAAAATATTTGAATGTTGTTACTTTACTTTAGATATTACACCTTTCCCTTTCCCTCTTCTGCTGTTTCATCTGCACTGTCTCTGGTCTAAGACATTTTGTGTATGGTGCTGTTGACGTTATCAAGTGAGAAAGATCTGGAAATCTGCAAATGTACAAATCTGCTCATCCATTTTCAAAAAAAGATGAGTTCAGAATTAGAATTAGTAAGAGAGAGCTGCTAAGACCATCATGAGACAGCTGTTCTTGTTCAGCCTAGCAAAACAGAGTCTGAGAGTCTTAATGTAACAGGCTGGTACACAGCCAGGACAGAGCACAGCTAAAGGACAATGCTGGCACAAGTAGAAATGAGTAAATAGTGACTTGAATACATTTATAAGAGAAATCAAAGAAAGCTTTCTAATAAGCAGAATGGGTCTTTTCTTGAACAGAGTTTTAGTAGCAATGGCAGTGCAAAAATGGAGTTGGTTACAACTGAAATTTATGAAAGTGATTGTATAAGGTAACCACCTGCATCAGTGCAAAAGGATGTCAAAAAACATCCTCCTCTTCTGTGTTAACCAAAACAAAGCTCTCTGCATAGTCTGCAAAGGAAAACTCAGAACTGTTGGATTTTACAGAGACTTAGCCTGCAAAGATTACCAACTCATATATTATTTTTATCTTCCGTTTTACATAACTTTACTCCACTGAGTTATGCTGGTCTTGCAAGAGAAGAGTACTTTGTAATTGATGTAGTTTGTGCGCTCAACTTGCAACTCTATGGGTTTTCTGTTTGTAAGCTAGTATCACATCAGTGTTCTAGCCGCAGAAATGGGAATATCAGTACTGTATGACAAAATCTGAAGGTTGAAAAACTTGGGCCTTCAAAAAAAATGCATGTATTATACGACCCAATTGTGTATGGCTTCTGCAACTATGTCGAGGATTTTCATAGCTATTTAGTACCAGCATTTGTTTCACAGTTTGTAAAAGATACCATATTTAGCTTCTAAAATAAGTCATCTGATTTTCCACTGAATATGGCATGCTGAAATCTCTCTGAAACTCTCTGAGACTTGAAAAGTCCCCATGACAGCGGCTGTATACTGAGTATTTTTGCAATCCTGGCCATCATTTAGGTGTTTACACAAGAACATAGATTTCTTAAAAGTCTGTCTCTGTTCTCAATTTCTGGGAACAAGAAAATCTGGTCTCAAACTGAGCTGTCTTGAAAGTCTGGCCCTTAGAAGATTTATTCTAAACATAAACATATTATTATTGATCCAAATGCTTAATGAGACATTAACATTTGCTTTGGTTTCCTTTTAAGAGAGTAATTTATAGGCAGATTGCTTTTACAACAGATGTCTTAATCAAAGCAGCAGTGAATAAAAGATATTCCTATCTGATGGTCTTTTGGAGACCTTTGCTAAGGATCAGTTCCTGATGAACTCTTGTCTATGTTAAGAAAAACAGCAGCTATAAAAATACATTGCAGTTGGTACTGAGGTACCATGGAGATGTTCTTGAACAAATAGATGGCCTGAACTGATTCAGATGGCCCCTTGATTTGGCAGTTGCAGCTGAGACACCAAAGAAAGACCAGGCATGAAGACCAAAGGCCTGTATTCATGCAGAATCCGTTAGGGAGGTACAATTACAACATAATTGTATCTTGAGTCATTTACAGTCATCAGACCATCACAGCCACTGTTTGTTCAAGAACATGTTTCTGTTGCCATTAGTGTTATCAGTTATTTGTATTACTGCAGTGCTTATCTCTCTATACCAGAAATGTATGGTGTTTTACATAAACACAGAACAAACACAAAATATGTTCCAATGGACTTGCAGTCTGTGAGAGGACGCTGTGGTTTGGTACTGAAAAACAAGAGGGGACCTGCCCAGGACAACGAGCAAAATGCCAAGGACCTAAAAATTGTCAGGTTTGGCATCACTGCATAGAGGTACTTGTAGGAAGATCTTAGCTTTGCGACTGCTTACAGGGAGCTCCTTCCAAGTGTGAGAGGCAGTAAAGGAAAGGCAGTGGAAAGTGTCTGCATTAAACATAGTTTGCCGGCACTAAAAGCTGGTACAATGGGCTGGTCAGCTGGGAATCATTAACTTATGAGTGAGAAAGAGCAGCTTGGGCAAGAACAGATTGTTTTCATCCAGGACATTGAGAATTATCAATTTATATATCACGAGATAAAAAAAAAGATAGAACTAACAAAGGGACAACAAGGGACATGACATGATCAACAGCAGTCACCTTTGCCATAGCTTCCCTTAAGAGTACGGGCAAGAAGAGATTCAACAGTCAAGGCGAAAAAAGGGCATTTAGGTAATCAAGATGTGATCAAGACTCCCTGAGAGCTGTAACTATCCTGAGCAGACAGGAAATGTGAGTCTTGGTGCTGCTGTGCAGAAGGATTCTGCCAGATTTTGGTAGGAGATACGCAATAGTACATCTTATAAGGTTAGAGATGATATTCAAATGATGACAAGGTGTATGTGTTAAAATTGGTAATACATAAATTGCTAGTTTTAATCACAACTGAAATCTGCAAGCAAGAACTGTGATTAGAGTTTTCTGTTCTAGTTTTATTTTTCCTTTATAGTTTTAATTATTTTTCTGAAGAAAAGTTGAAACTCATTAGGTGGCAGTCATTCAGATGTGTTTATTTTAGGTTGAATAAAGCTTTGGCCTTACGTTTTTGTGCTTTTTGACTAATTCAGAAGGTAAATTTTCCTACACATATACATTCCATCCTTTATCTAGTAATTTAAATTGTTTGAGATTCTAAATGATTTCATTGTATTACTTTAGAACATGATGCATGGAATATTTCTTTTTACTAATGTATTATTTTTAACATTTTTTATTAGTATAACTGGAAACAAGACTCAGTAGGAGTACAGAGAAACTCTTTTTTTATTAATAAGTAAAACTTTAGCATGCTGGACTTATGAAGAAAAGGTTTGTTAAAGAATGATTTACGCTTAAAACTCTTTCTGATGATCATGTCCTTCAAGATTTTCCAGATACAAAATCTTCTCTTGATATGCTTAAGAAAATTAGTATTTAAAAATTTCCTGTCTTTTCAGAATTTAAGCATTTATTTAAATTTGACTGAATGTATGTGGAGTTTCCCAAGAAGATTTTTTTTCTATAAAAGAGGAAAGCAAAATATAAGAAATATAATTATTTATTCTTCCAATGTCTTTCTGTGGTCTAGAAGAAAGAAATAGGAGAACGAAGAGATAGTTCAAGAATTTGTGCTCAAAATAATCTGTTTAGTAACTTATGATTGTCATACAACAGTCATTGCACAATGTCAGTAAAAACATGTTAGTCTGTAATGTGACAATAAGGCCTGGAAAAATAGGAGAAAAACACTGAATGGTTGATGTTAATCCTTCAGTTTATGAAGAGAGATATGTGTGTATGTTGCCTTTAATAACTGCAGGTGATGCATTAAGTTCATGTTAACCAGCTTTAAACCAACATTTGAAAATGCTTTGATTCAGAGATAACAATGTCATTGTTGTCCAAAATGTTATTTGCTTTTCATCTACTAATCTTAAAATGAAAAGAGGCTGTTTATCTCTTGGGAATCTTTTCCATAGGGAGGAATAGAGCAGAAAGGTAAAAACAAACAAACAAAAAAACAACAGATTTAGGAATGGCTACTTAACGTATAGAAGAATTAGATTATAATTGAATGTAATCTAAGAAGTGAATTGATTTCCTCTTCAGTGATAAAAGAGAAGCCAGAATTTCCATTTGGCTTTCAGCTACAGGTGGACAATCACAGAGATTATGTTGCAGAATTTTTTGTTGACTATAAATGTTTTATCTACATTAGCAATACAGTTTGCATAAAGAGTGCACTTTCGAAATGAATTTTCTGATCATTCCCACTTACACTGCTGTGGTTTGCCAAGTGCACAAACTGGATTCTTTTTGTGTGTAACTAAGCCAAAAGATGCACTCAATAACTCAGCAAATGTGCTTCCACCACGTAGGGGCAGACAGGCCTGTCTGGAGCTAGTCCAAAGTAAAATCTCCTGAAATGGATCTTGAATCCTCAGTGCTGCATGTAGAGCTGCTGATATTATTGCATGGCATAACTCTGCGTGCTGATGTAGGCATAGTAAAAATTTCCATTGACTAAGGAATTATTGATTCTTGAAACTGCAATCTTGCAAGAGAACCCAGAGAGTTTGCAGGAGGGAAGAGTATTCCCGTGGCAAACGATGTTTTATCTAATTTAATTTAATTTCTTTCTGAAGAGTAGAAATACCTTGGGAAGATACCCAAAATAAATTTACTGTTTCTGTGAGCCAACAGATTGCAGCTTAGAAGAACAGGTTGCCTTAGGGGAAAATTCCAGCTACATAGTCTTGTTGGAACCTCTGTCTGATTCACATTAATCTGAGTTTTATATCATGTTGATCTCAGAGGATTGGAAAGATTCCAAGAGAGTTTGTTAATAAAGTAAACGGCACTTAATTTAAAGCTGCCACTCCAGTTATTGCTACTGATCATTAAGGATGTTGTTTAGAGCACTAGAAGAGGTGAGACTGAGAAAAGCGCAGGGCAAAACTGCATTATCTTGTAGAAGGGCTTGAATTAAGACAGACCGTAATATTTTCCTGAATTAATACATCAGCATGAGGCAGAAGACAAGGAAGTCTCTCCTAATTCCCAAGAGGTCAAGCAGCAAAAAGTTGTCACTGTTGTCAAGCTTGCTGTTAAGTGTATGTACCGTATGTCTGTCAGTTGGCTTCTGTTCACTTTCTTATCCATAGAGAGCACTACTGATCCCTGCCCAGAAATCCCGGCATCTCATGCTCCACCACTACCTAGGCCTAAGCCTAAAACTAAAAAAGCTCTGCTACCACCAAAAAATGCTATTGCTGCTTCCACCACTGCCGGCCATAAGAGTAACGATGCACCTCATGCTAAAAAAAAGGGAAAGGCTCCTGCTAAGCAGCCTCCTCTCCCACCTCCCAAGCCAACAAGCCACAGTGCAAATCGAGAAGCTGGTGAGTACTGCATAGGCAGTGCCCGTTATGGTCGGTGCATGTGCGTGTGGGTGTGTGGCTTGGTCTTTTGATAACTTTTGCTTTTGTAAATACCAATGTACAAAAGAGCATGCAACTGATGTCTTTTCTTGAGCTCTCTGCTGAGCTCTGGTTCTGCTGTCTGCAAGCACCCTAAGTAATGGACAGATCACTTTGCTATCTAGCAAACATACACACAAGACCAAGCACAGCAGAGACTACATTGTATTCCCAGTTGAAGTGTGAATGTTTGCAATAAAATGACCAAGAGAGCTGTTAAAGAATTAGCAGGGGAAAAAAAGGTGACTTCTGAAACCAAATGTGTCTGGATTACACCCAAGATAAAACTATTTTGCAAAATGACACTGCTGTAAGTTTCTGCTGGAAACATCTATTCTCAATAAATCTAACTCAATAAATTCGGCAGGATTACAAGATCTCGAAGAGGTCAAGGATAAAATCATGAATGCATCTTTAAAGACTATTGAGTACTTTGTCTTAGCTGCAGAAGAAGATATAACTCATTAGGAATGGCCTGGCTTCTGGGGGTGACTGATGGATTTCTATAATTCTAAATATGCACTGGAAATGGAAAATGCCCATCATCAGATAAATTGCAGGTATCACTACAGTTTTTAACCAAAATTTAGCAGTGATGCTAAATGAAAGAGTTTATAGGTAGCTAACTTCAAGATACTGGTCCTCTCAAGTCTGAATTATTGTAATTAGAGGATAGTCAAAATGAAAACACCCAAATAGAATTTAAACATCAGTGGCATTATGATGACTGCTTTGGCCAGCTTACACAAACCTTATGTTTTCAATTCTCTTTCCATCTTTCAGAGTCAGTTCCTCCAGCTTTTTCTTTAAGTATACATCTTCATAACTTGTACATTGTGGCAAGTTTTGTATTTGAAGCACACAGAAAAGAACTATTTGAAAAGATTTGGGGACTGATAAAGTTAAAATAATAACTTTACCATAAACACTATTAATTTGGTATTGCATCATTACTATATTAACAGATCACAAGCATAAATATTTTGAAAGCTCAGAATTTGCTTCCTGTATTTCAGATTCAGATGGAAAATTTGGTTGTTCCAATGTTTGGGAACCATATAACAATACACCTTTCAGAAATAACCTATTCAGATAAAAATGCTCAGTCCTGTTGTTAGAAAGTAATTCTTAGGTATCTGAGCTGTTTCATTAAAATATTTGCAAATTTCAGATTTGTCTTTTATTAACCTTTCTGAAGTTTCATGAAATGCTTGAGACCATACAAGTACAAAATATATCAATGTGTCCCGTGTTTAAAATCGTAGATATTCTAATAGTAATTTCTTTGCACATTAAGTACATTGTATTTATTTGAATAAGGACTATGCTTAGTAAAGAGAGCTGCTTGGGAAGTAGTAGTTAGTACAGGAGGTTTATTAGACACCCGTGAAAGTGAAGCCATGATGCAGCCATGATCCCATCCCATGAAATAGGATAGGAATGTGAGTAATTGTAGCCCTCATGAGGCATCACAGCAGGCTATTTCAAATTGAAATGGTAGATATAGGAGGAGGAGAGCTCAAACAGAAATATGGATCTTTTCCACAAGACAAATAATCATCACAAAAAAAATTAATCAAAATTCTGATTTTCTAATGAAAGACATATGCAACAGAAAATTGTTAGTCAGCCCAGCCAAAGGCAACAATAACAATAGCTCTTTTGACTACAGGGAAAGTAAGAGGAAATTTTCTCTAGGAAAATTCTTTCAGGTCTCTACAGCTGATTGCAAGTCCAAAAAGGTTCTGAGATGAATGGAAGATTTTTTTTCAGTTGAAACATCTTTTGACATTTTCTCAAAGCTAATTATAACATAGTTGTCTGTTTGTATTATGCTGAAGTTCTTAAGTCAAATCATGTAACTGGTTTCATTGCCCCTGAGCCTGTGTTTAAGTGCTTTGCTGCATCAGAACCAGTTGCCTTTCTCCCACTCAGTAGGTTTCTGCTAAATAATATGCAGCTGGAGTCACCATTTATTTCCACTGCAATTATGGACAACTCTCTATAACATTTGTCTGTTTCCTTATGATTTGCTGGTAAGTTAGTCAGTGGTTTGTAGCTGTTTGATAAGATTAGTGCAGTATCAGTAGATTACCTCATAGCACAAAGAGGGACACTGGTTTACCTGAAGACATGAGTTTCTACCAGATGTATTAAAAGTTACACAGCAGTCTATATGTTTATAAACCTTAACATTCTGCTGAGAAGAGAATGGTATGATACATCTTTTCTATTCATTTCCATCTTTGAGATTGAGAACAGTGTAACTGTGGAAGCTATTTTTATATCATGAGTTTATTATGGCCAGCATCTGTATTTTGATTCTGTCCTAATCCACTGGGGTTTTGTTTTTATTTAAATGCTTATAAGTAAAATAGGCCTTTCAGCACTTTTCTATTACAGCTTTCTGTTTTACTCAGAAAGCTTATCTGCAAGGCTGCTGTGTAACGTTTTAATGGTTTTATTTTTTCTTTTGAGGTTCACGCATTTTTATAACAGCAGAAGTGTTTGAGTTGGATGTATTTTGATGAAAAGAACTGAATTGCCAGATGGTTGTTGTTTGTATTGCTTTTTAAATCAATGTCAGAAGTCTGAGCTCCCAGTTCGAATGGTCAGAAATGTGACTGGAATGCATATGGGTGTATCAGGCTAGTAAAAATCTCTTACCAGACAGAGCAGTGATTGTAGTAAAGGTGCAACCACATGTGCTTTAGTAGGATAAACAACATAGAAGCAGCATTACTGGCGAGCCTGTACAGCTAATGTCCGAACCTTGTCTCACTACATTTTGAAGGCTACCAGATTTTGTCACTGGTAAGATAAACCAGTTCGTATGGGAGGCCTCTCCCATTATGTAGTTCACTTGTGTACAGCAAGGTTAGTGGATTCTGCTTCCATTGAATTTAATGCTCAATTGGTCTTGCAGGTCTGTCTTGTTTTGTTGTTGCTCTGTTTTCTACCCCTAAGGAAGAATGCATCACTTGGAAGAACATTGCAAAATTATAGAATCACAGAATAGTTGAGATACATTGCTGGAAAACAGAAATAGTTGCAAGAGACAACTGCAGATCGTCTGGTCCAACCTGCTGCTCAAGCAGTCAACTACAGCGAGTAGCTCAGGATGTGTCAAGTCAGATTTTGAATATCTCCAATGATGGAGACACCACAACCTCTCTTGGCAATATGTTCAACCACCCACACAGAGAAATAGTGTTTTCTTATGGTCAGATGGAATTATGTTTAAGTTTGTGCCTACTGCATCTTGTCCTGTAAGTGGGCACCACTGAGAAGCGTCTGTCTTTCTCTTCTTTATACCTTCCGATCTTCTAAAAACTAATAAGATCTCCCTGAGCCTTCTCTTCTCCAGCCTCTCGCAGCCTATCCTCAGTCTTTGTAGCTATTTGGTGGACTTAATCCATTAAGTCCTCCCTGTATGGGGGAGCCCAGCATTCTGCCTTATTACTTGTAAAAACAGACTCCATCCAGACATCTGTCAGGATGATGAGAATTTAGTCATCCTTAATCATAGAATGATACGGGTTGGAAGGGACCTCTGGAGGTCACCTGAATCAATTGTGTTGTGCCCCCCTACATTCAAGATTCAGTTTCAAAACTAGATCCAGATTTCAAGTAATCTGAAACCACAGTTTCACAAGAGAGTGTTGGCTTGGATGCTAATTTAATAAATTCCCATGCTTCTCTCCTCCCCAGTCAATTTCTGCACTGTCAATGTCGAAAGGTAAGAAAGATCTTTCTATAGAGTAGAAAGTTAATTTTTGAGACCTCTGGTTTCCTTCTAAAGAAGAAGCACTCATATTTGCCCTGAGTCTCATACAAAGTCAGGAAAACTTGTGCTTCTAGGACCTAGCTAGCTAGCTAGCAGAGTTAGGGAGGTAGACAGTTTTCTCCATCTATTAGCAAATTATTAACCTAGACCTTAAACACTTCTGAAAGAACTGCTTTTTTTGGATGATGCCCATGCAAGTTATAAGGGGCTAGTCTGATAGGATCAAACTTTCACCCTTTTCTGAGGTTGATGCCTGCCACTGCCTAGGCAAGTATACATCATTTCAGGTTTCCCAACTCTAAAACTGAAATAAGAATTGCAATATTTACTTATCAAGTGTATGATGAAGGATTATAAAAGTATCAAGTGTATTTTTTTCATTTATTTAAATATCAGCATGCAAGTCAGTTAATGCAAAAATGGTTCAAAAAATGGTATACTCGCAAGACTAAAATGCTTTTTCTTTTCATATTTTAGCTAGTTCTTCTCATGCAAAAAAACCACAAGTCTCCAAGTCCTCTGCATCACCATCTCCTTCGTCCACATCATCTCATCCCAAAGTCTCTAAGGAGATGTCCAGCAAATCAGGCACGTCAGGGACTCCCAGGGGCAAGAAAAAACCTGGGAAACAGTCAGCCTCACGAACAGCACCAGATGGTGCTGCTGCTTCTCCCTCATGTGCCACAGCCAGCAGATTGGAATTGAAGACAGAAAAATCCGAGCCTGAACAACCTTCCATAGTGATTTCTGAAACTGAGGATATAGACCAGCAGAGCAAACTAGTTGTCCCCCCTCCTCCCACTGTTGCCCCTCCACCACCTCCGCCTCCACCTCCTTTTGCTGCTGGAGTCAATCAGGCCAGTGTCTCAGATGCACAAGCCATGTCAGACAGCTGCAGACCAGGGCCATTTGTTGCTGGATCACATTATAAACCTCTTCTCCAGACTGAACATGGCACAGATGAAAACCTGAGCAGTACAGCCCTAGAAAACAGTCCAGATGCTGGGGGAGAGGACGTGGAAAGGTAAGACTGTGCTGGTGTCACTGATAAATATTAGGCTTCACTGCTAAGAAAGGGAGGTTTCTAGTGTTAAGTTGTTGTAAGGGATGTTCAAAGCACAGGGGGATCTCTTATTTCCTTTGCTGGCTGGCCCTGAGAATCTGGGCATCCGTGCATTTCTTAGCAGTCCATGGCAGTGCTGCATCCCAACTCAACTTCTTCCTTAAAAATATCTTTATGCCATTCACCTGTGATACCTAATGTTTCTCCAGAGTGTCATTTGTCATAACCTGCTTCCTACATTGTTGCCTGGCTTAATATGACCACTGGAGTCATCAACTCAGCTAGGCAGCAGGTAACAGTTTATTCTCTTTCATAAAGGCAAACAGGAATTGAGGCTGAATTACAAGGGGTTTCCTTTCATTGTGGATATGTGGATTTTTTTTTGTGGATTGTAAATCTCACTATTAAAGCTCTCAATTGTAGAGTAAATTTAGCAGGATTTACTTGCAACCTTTAAAATGATGTTTCCGGGCTTTAGTTAGTAGACACTTGGCTTGTCACTACCTAAGTCTGACATACCATAAAATCAAATTAAGGGCAAGGTCATAATTATGTTTTAAACAAAATAGTTGGCAGCAAAATCAGCAAATGGCTTCTTAAACTGTCTTTTCCTACCACAAGAACTAGTATCTTTCATAAAAACTCAGGAGGGTTTAGTCTAGATGCCAGTGGCCTAGAAATTCCCTGAATAGTGAAACTTGCTGGTATGTGTGTGTGCCAGTATTACATTCCTGTGATGGCTACTTTCCCCCTTTCTCTGCCCTTTATTTACATACAGGATTTTCCCAAGACAGCACTTTAGTGCTGATTTCCATGTGCAAGAGTGATGGAAATGAACATTTTGGACTCAACAGCAAAAAAATTGTGTTTGTAATGAATAGAATGCAATAAATAGAATCATGCTTACAGGACAGAGAGCTTTATACTCCCTTCTATTCTGAGACTTAGTTCTCTGACCACCAGCATTATTAGCTGCTCTTCTGTTCTCACTAGCTGCTGTGTACTGTTGGTCCCGTTCCTCAAAAGGAACGGGACCTCAAGAATTAAATCAAAATACTTATTTCTTTACTTAAGCTTTGCAGCTCATCATTTCAGATTGTTTCAGATTGTTTACATCTTTTTTTTCCCTAACACACATACATATGTATGCACACATACATTATATGTATGTTACTTTTTTATATATGTTTTGAGGGAGAGAAAGAAGTCAGTTTGAATAACAGGCTTTTGTTTTCATACTTGCATATACAGTTTGTCTCACTTTTGTGTTCCATGCTTCCACTATTGTAACACTAATATTTGCATACTAATATTTGCTTACAAATTAATGGTTTGGCAACCAGAGAAGACGAAGAGGAGGAGACATCTAACCAAACACATACTGAACCAGAGGAGGAGACTTCGGAAGCTGCAGCCACTCCTGAGAGTGGAAGTAACAGAGACAGCCACAGCAGTGACTCGGACTCTGATGGGCCCATACTCTACACTGATGATGATGATGAGGACGATGAAGATGATAATGGGACTGCTGAAAGTAAGCCTCTGACGAGAAGGGTGTACGGGGAAGGAGTGGGTGTCCTAGAGAATATCTAATATACGTGTTTGAGCTGGGCTGGGTCAGAAGTCCTACTCAGCTGCTGTGATTGCATCCAGATTGAGAAAAGGAGCTCTCTACTTGCATGTATTTCAAAGACTTTTTATCCTGCCAGTTTTTGTGTAGCTGTTCTGAAGTTCTGTTCTGTAGCCTGCAGGAGAGCGAAGATGCATAAGAGTAATGAGTGTGGTTACAAAAATAACTTCAGGTGAATTCATATTTTACCACAACTGAGAAGTGAGGGTCCTGGTTCTCCCTACCTAGACAATTGTGATTAGAAACATACTGGGACCAATACAGTGGGGGGAGTATATCAAGCATTTCATGACTGGAAGTAGAAGTCAAAGGAGCAGGTTCATTAACAAAAAGGGGGAGTAGAAAAAGGCCTCCACATTTGGGCCTTGGTGAGCCATTAATTTGGCTTATCCTTGTCATGAATGTCTATCCTTAAAGCACCTCTGATTTTACAGTGTGAATTTGAGCTGAACTGCACTAGAGATCAGTTACCTGTGGGTGTGAGGGGAGTGAGGAGGTTGTTTTGACATCTTTTTGCTGCCGGTGGGAATTGCTGAGCCTGGAGCATCCAGGTGGCTCTGTGTCAGGTAGCTACCATCCAGGCTGCAGGTTACAGAGGAGTTTGCTCATCTGGGAGGACTAGTTCTCATTAGGCACTGATCGCACAGCTTCTGGGAGCCCCTGCAGGGCAGGGTTCAGCGGTGAGCATAGGTTGTGGTGGACAACATAGGAAACCCATCAGTCATCAGCCAGCTTCCCTATCCGTAAGTCATATGTTCCTCTTTGATGAAAATGCTTCAAGCATTGCAGCATCTTTGCAGAAAGAACAAATCACAGTGGATTACATCTAACTTTGTAGCTTAGAAATTTTAGCTGGGTTCATGGCTGTATCGCCACCCTAATTTGGCAGACATCCTGCTGTTGCTGAAAGGGGTTGTCCTGCCTGATTTCTGCTCCCAATGATTCATTCCTCTCTTAGGTCAACACTCATTCCTACTTTTTGATGGTGGCTGTTGTTGAACTGGTTTTCAGCTGGATCAGTTCTCTGATCCAGCACCACAGCAGTGCACCAACACTATCACTGCAGCAAAGGAGGTGGCAGCAACAAGAAGGTGGGAACAGAGAGAAAGGCAAAAATGGGAGTCAAACCATGACTTGACAGCCTTGCCCACAGCTACTGAGGAGGAAGTGGTTTACTGTGCTTAGCTAAGAAGGGTTGAACACAAAAATGCTGTGTCTGATTTCTCTGTACACAAAGGGAGGGAGAATGAAATTTCATTTGCTTGGCCGCTGGTCAGGAGGAAGATAAAGATAGCTCCAAAAAGTGAAGTCTTCTGCAGTTCTGCCTTTCATTTGAATATGAACTGAAAATTAATGCATTCAGACAGCAACGCAGCATCTTACGAGAAGGGAGATGGGAGATTCTGGTCTTACCAAACTGTCTTGCATCATAAAAAGCCCACCAACATAGAGCATATGCAGTAGCCTCAGTCAGAATATAAAGAGACAAGGAAAGGACTAAAATCCATGAGAAACATACTTGTTTCCGTAGCTGGCTGAAACTATTGCTGGGAAAATTGAATGGCTGTTGTCTCTACTGTATCTGTTTTGTGAATAAACAGATTGCCCCAGTGCCTGGGGCTTCATGCTTAGAATACTTTGCAAGCACAAAGAGCACTTTCTAAAAGGTATCTTTTAATTTATGAATTAGTCAATGTAAAAGATGAAAAGCAATACACAAGAACTAAGTGGAGTTAGCTTGAAAAAAAAGTAAAAAGAAGAACTAAAGAAAAGTTGAGAGAGTGAGAATAATTCATTTAAGATTTAAGAAAAAAAACAGTAGTTTGCTGATGATGTAAAATAGGCAAATAAATCAACCTGCAATATATCAGATTTCAAAGACACATAAGTGCAGCTTTGTTATCTTTAGTCTATCACATCACAGATGACAAGTAATGCTTGTAAAACTACTCTATACTTTTGACGGCTATTTTTTTCATCTAAATCCTTCAGCTTTTTATTGTTGTGAACAGAGTTGATACTACTTTTCTTCTGATGTTAATTAAAATTCTTCTTCTGCATGTGGGAACAAGGCTGCTTTGGGCATATATTAAAGTCTCTACTCCTTAGATCCTTAGATTGTGTCAGTAACCTAAGCATGAATGAACTAGATGTACCCTCCTACTTCTTTCCTCAGGCTCTTTGGCAAGTAAAATTCGTCGCAGGGATACTCTTGCTATCAAACTTGGCAACAGACCATCCAAGAAAGAATTAGAAGACAAAAACATCTTGCAGCGCACATCTGAAGAGGAGAGGCAGGAAATCAGACATCAGATTGGAACAAAACTAGTGAGGTATCAGTTGCAGTGTAAATGTGGTTTTACTGAGTAGAGAGATGTAAGAACATAGGGTTCACATTTTAAATTCAGCTTGATACATGCTGCAGGATCTTCATGGTAGAACTGGCTAAAGAACACTATGTTCTTTTCTCACAAAGGTTTTGTTCTTTATGGAATAGAACTGAGAGTCTTTGAAATGTTTAAAAAAAAAGAAAAGAAAAAAAAAAAAGAAGAAAATAAGATGTAGTCCACAACAACCAATAAGTGATTCAAGCTTTTCCTCAAAACTGATTGGTTGGAGCTTGAACTTGTATGTCCCTGTGTCAGATGAGAACTGTAGTTCCTAGCATATAGAGTCTATGTTTGTGTCTGTCTTTCATCCTTTTGTCCCTCCCTATCCTCCTAATGCTCTCTAAATGTTTAATTATTCATGTTCCAAGAGAAAAGCTAACAGGCTTTTTAGACCCATTTTCAGTGTACTCATCTCTGAGCCATGCCATACTCTTAACTACTGTAGGATCGGGATCTTTCTTGACTGGAGAACATTTCATGAAAACCAGCTAGTTTTGATTTGCATTTTCTAACCTCCATTAAAAAATTCTTCATGAATGCTATGGGTTTTCATAGTTCTCTGAGAATAGACTACAGTATGTCTGGATTTTCACAGACCTGTCCTTTTTCCTTTCTTTCCTTTTCCTTTTCCTTTTCCTCTTTCTTTCTCTCTTTCTCTCTCTTTCTCTCTCTCTCTCTCTCTCTCTTTCTCTCTCTCTCTCTTTCTCTCTCTCTCTTTCTCTCTCTTTCTCTCTTTCTTTCTTTGCCTTTGCGCTTTCCCTTTCCCTTGCCTTTGCCTTTTCTTTTTTTTTGTGTCCAGAAATA
Source organism: Crypturellus undulatus (assembly GCA_013389825.1). Classification (NCBI taxonomy): domain Eukaryota; kingdom Metazoa; phylum Chordata; class Aves; order Tinamiformes; family Tinamidae; genus Crypturellus; species Crypturellus undulatus. The sequence goes on from VWPW01014657.1 coordinate 292,512, forward strand.
TTGTTCAGACAGATTTGGAGGATGTTCTGTGTTTGTTAGAGGTTCCCAAATATTTGGTAGTCCAGTCAATACTGTTACACTACAGAAGTGCAGAAGCCCTATACCAGCACTTAGAACATGAACTGAATTATTCTGTGAACTGGATAGCTGGCTACGTAATTTCATTTAATTCTTTAACAGTAAGAGTGATGCATCTATTATGTAGAATTCATGGGTCATTTTTCTTCTGCTAATAAAGCAGGATGGTTGTTGTTACTGATTTCCTGACCAAATTCCAGCTCTGGTAATCACATCCTGCTTATCTGTCTTCTTTGTGGCTTAAACTGAACAAACTGCTCTTTGATTCCTGTCTAAAACTGTCTTGTGTAGCATTGCTGGTTCTGCAAGAAAACTGGCACATTCACTACATATATTATTTTGATGACAGACTATAATACATTTTGGCCAGTTTCAGGACCCTTCACCAAGTTTGTCTGAGTTACAGTTTCTGAGCTGTGTTCATGTCTGGTATCACAACCAAGTTTAATATGTTGTTCTTTTAAAACTCATAATATTGTAGTCAGTACCTGGCAGCATAATGATCTGATTCAAAACCACTGAAACCAAGGGAAATCTTTCTGACAGTTCAGTAAGTGTTGGATCGGGTCTCAATTTTGGAACTTCCTACAATGTGGGATTGACCACTTGTTTTAAACCTGCCTGTCCTTTCTTCAAAATCTGAAAATCGTAGCCATACAATGGAAGCTTTTAACATAATTTGGTCTAGTATTTGAGGTGTTAAAAAAAAGTCCAGTGTTACAATTCTTTGCCAGTACTCCCCCACTGTGTAACTGAAAACCACTTTCTCCAGAGCTGTATTTTCCTCACCTGCTTCACTTCAGAGCTCAACTCCCTAGTCCTATTTAATGGCCTGCCATGTGGTTCCTCTGCTTCCACCCATGCCTCCTGGTTTCATGAGGCCAAAGATATTCTGCAGTGAATTGTGTGAAATTGTGCTAGATGGAGAGGCTGCATTTCCAGACTTTGAACTATAAGACAAACGCAAAGTTAGTTTTACTGTCATAATTCCTCTTTCTCTTTTTCAGCCCCAAATGAATTTGCTTCATGAGAAACACCTTTAAGGTGTTGCTGTTTAGATCTGGTTTAAAATCAATTTCTTACTTTGTTCTCACAGGAGACTTAGCCAGAGGCCTACGACTGAAGAGCTAGAGCAAAGAAATATCCTAAAGCGTAAGTATTTTATGCAAATTTAAACTATCATTTACTCAGAAAATGAGCACAACGTATGTTGGACTCATATGGAAACCTCGTCATTGTTACTCTGTTGTTAGTGTCATAATGGGACAGAAATTATTCTCTAGAAAATAAAATGTCAACACTAGACCTGTATTTTAACTTGTGATGGTAGCTGTGGGAGTTGCATATATTCAACATGCCAAATTTTGCTGGTCACAGTCCCACCTGAAGCTGGTTCCAAAGACCAAGAATGAATTGGATACTCCTTAGAAGTAGTTCTAGGCTATTCCACCTAATTGCTAGGAGGTGGAATAGGGAGTATTGGGAGGAGGTGGGATATAAGGAAAGGTGAAGTAGAAAGAAGAAATATGCAGTGTTGAGGGAAAGATGAATAGGTATATGCCAGCCGCATGAGCAAGTTGGCCTTCATATCTCCTCTTCATGTATTTGTCTTCTTCCATCCTGTAACCTGCACATGATATTCTCACTGAGTATCTTCCTGCTAATGAAATCCTTCCTCAATGTCCTTAATGAAAAATTTGAACCCATAATTCAAATATCCTGGAGCAAAAGAATGAAGAATGTTGGATGTATACCCACGATATCTACTTTCCAATTTATTTACGTTACTTTTCTTCTTAAGCTCTTTAGAACAATCTTTTTTTTTTCTCTTCCTCCATGAATGTGTTCATAGTATGTATGTTACCTAAACAAATACATTAAGAATTGCCATGGCAGGGTCCTTCTAGCCCTATGTCCTTTCAGCAAAAGTGGCTAGCAGTTGATGCTAGAAGTATAAGAAATAGACAATAGAAATATTCCCCAGAAAGCAAATTCACTTGGAAGCCTTTCACATACAACAGCAAATGCCCAAATTCATCTATTATTAAGGTATAAAACCTTTTCACATTGATGTAGCTGAAACAGCTGTGTTGTTATCATTTCCAGCAACTGTTCAGTAAAAATGGAGTTCATCACCTTGTGCACTGGTGGAAGAGAAGGAAGTATGCTGTTTACCTGGCAAAATTCGTAGATTAATGACAATGTCACCTGCTGAGGCTAGCAAATCAAGAGGAAGTAACAGTTACTGGCTGTCAGGCAACCATTCATGCTAATTAAATCCTGTTGCTGTTTTCTGATCCCTCAAAAGCCAAATAATAGCCAAATATGAGTCAAAAGGGCTATTAGCTACATACCAGCCAAAAGAGGGAAGTTACAGCTCAGGTACTGTGGTGCACAGGAGTGAGTTCAAGAGACTGCCGTCCAATATGCAATCCAAATAGACATTCTGCAGGCGTGATTTCTGAACCTATATATCACATAGTCCTAATAACGATAAAATGTGAAACATGAATCTATTTTCTATGATAAGCACCACATGCTGGACCATGTGACAGGGGTAATTGCAAGGCATGTTTGGTGGTCATGGCTGCAGTCACTGAACTGGGAACACCAGATGGGTTTACCTGTTGCAATCCTAGCTAATCCCTAGATAGCTAATTTAGCAACATACGTGTAATCTATTTAAAATCACCTTTGCCATTTACTACTTAGCTATAAGTAGTTCAAAATTAGAAAATAGTTAATAGATTTCTTCTCCCAATTCAGATTGCTTATTTTCTGCTTTTGGCAGTACTTTGCACTCAGTCATCTGTAGCTGCTGCTCCTGTGAGTCTGTCCTAAAACAGCAAAGGAGAACAAACTAAAATAATTGTGGAAAACTAGAATTATTATCAGTTATCAAAAAAATAGCAGAATAATTGATGACAACATGCAAAATCAACATCCCACAGCTTTCTGCTCATTACTGAAATACAGAATATTTGAATTGTGTGATCTTTCAAATGTAAAAAAAAAAAAAAAAGTGCTTTGGTGACAGTCTAACTCAAAGCCCTTTGACAGAACAAGTTCTCTCAGCTCCTAAAGCATTTGTATATTTAGCATAATTATTACATTCCCTTCCTGTGGATTATTTGAAGATGCCTGTGTTGTTGTAGGCAACTTTTGTGAATGCGTTTGAATTTGTGTTTCATAAAGCTTTATTTCTTCTGTTTTGAAGCAGTGGATGGGGAGAAGAGATTATATTTTTGCATCTATGGAAACTGCAGCTAAGGGAAATTAGTGTTTTGCCAATATTTATCAGACTTTGATGTTAAAGTAAGTGGCAAAGATCCAAGTATTTACCTCAGAATTTAGTCCAGCCCAAATATTTGAGGAGGTTCAGAAAAAGTCACTTTTTTCTTATTTCCAGTTAGAGTGAGGAAATACGTGTTAAAAGAACATTGTTTTGATAACATCTCCAGATAAACCACCGGTTTCTGAAAATCCTGTGACTGAGTCTAATCACTAGGCTGATTTCTATGAAAAGAATTTGAAATAAAAGTATCTAGACTTCTGATTATTGTTACACTAAAACAAAAATTGGAATGCTTGCAGATGAATGGATAAAGTCCCATGATTTTAACACAGACACGTTTCTTGTCCTGGCTTTGACAAACTTTCTACTCTTCTGGGAATTTCAGATTAGAATAATTGTATTTTTTTATGCATCTGTGAAGGACAGTGAACTTATCGAACTACACACCTTTAGGCTTGTGAGTATTAGTAGTAGAAAACATGGTTTAGCTCTTGGTGCTTGCTAAGGAATATTAATGATTATCTTTGTAAAATGAGGAAGGGAACTTCTTTATGTGTTCCCTAGCATTCCAAGAGGCAAGTTTTTTGTTTATCTTTTCTTTTTTTTTTTCCCTAGTAAGCCTACAGAGAAGTCTAAACATAGTTAATCCCCATAGGGACACAGTGGAAATTTCAGTTTTACGCTGCTGCTTTACGCTTTTCTGGTTAAAAAAAAATAGCCCTAAGGCAGAGCAATTTCCTTTTCTCCTTCTCCCCTTCTGCTATGAAACAAATGTCCCTCAGAAGTAGATGAGGGCCATACGTAACGCAGCAAAACTTGCAGAAGCAATGACAGTAGAGATGCCAGGGACACTATTTGTTGCTATTTGCTTTGGTTGTTGGATTTTTTGACTCCAAGGACATGATAAATGCTACTAAATAAAACTCTGCTAGCAAGGAGCCAAATCCTGGTTTGACCTGTGTACTCATGCAGCCCCTAGGGCTCCTGCAAGCAAAGGGAGAGCACTCAACTGGTCTTTTGCCAGTACAGCAGCAGGAGGACATCTGAGGAGAGGACTGTGCTGGGAATGTTGTGTTTTTGTTTCCCTTCTCCACATCGTACAGATTAGATCTGCTTTTAAGGTGGAACGCATTCAGAAATGTGTTTCTGTACATTAATGTTTTCCTGTTTTGGCAAGTCAGTTCACACCTGCAGCTAATATTTGGCACCCTGGGTGGAATTTTCCACAAAGGAGCAAGGAGCGCCAGTCCCATTATTTTTAGCACAACACATGTTCTTAAATCACTACAGCAACTTTCAAAACTTTTACCTTAAAAGAGCAAAAATACCTTATAGGTATTATTGTTGGGAAGAACTTGCACCAGGGCAGTGTTCCTCTAGCACTCAGCTTAAAACAACACTTTGTTCAGCAGCCTGGGGGTTTGGAGATTTGAAGTAGGGGTTCTAGGCAGAGTGGTCACTACCGTAAACCAGGGGCCAGTCTGCTGCATTCAGATAAAGAATATTTGCAATTTATATTACAGAAAATTAACAAATATGAGCTGTTAGAATATTGCCAAATCAGATTCAGGTTATTAGGAACAGCCACCAGATTTCAGTCCCTTTTCTTTAGCCATTTAGTTTTATTTCTCAAAATTAAAAGTCTTCAGTATATAAACCATGGCCTTTGCTCTGACCTTTCACGCAGAGGACTCTCTGTTGCCCATGGGGTTAATCCCCATCGTGTCTGCCTGGCAGTGAAGGGATTTCCTGCTGCTTTCCAGAGCTTTCCCTCTGGTTTCAGCCTTCTTCACCAGCTTCCTTCAGGCTGTGCCTGCCTAGACGCCCTGCCCCACTGCTAAACTGACTCTCTTCCTCATCTCCTATTTCTACCCCTTTTCCTGAATCCAACCTTCCTGTATTGCAATAGTGAGAGCACTGTTTTTGCAACCTACGGTGGTGTAACTTAATAACTCGGGATAGGTGATTGGGATTAGCTGTCTTCAACCTTCTTAAATTTTATCTTTCCAATAGTACTTCAGGTGGGCCACGCTGCTAACGGGTGTTTCTTAAGATGTGAATTAAGCAATGTGGGCCTCTATTTCCTGCATCAAGCTTCTTACTGCTGCTTGTTAGGAGATGCAGTGATTTAAAGACTACAAAGAAATGTCAAGATATGTCTAGTCAAGAGCGTATTTTACAAGCAAAGTTAAAGAAATCTTGGTACAGGGTTGTGTGTGTTCAGCTGTATTTTTTATGTTGTGTCTGCTACTGGAGAATTTCTGAGTGGTAGGATTTAAGAGACCCTCTTCATGAAGGGGAAGATTTTTTTTATGTAAAACAAATCCCTTGTAAATGGAACACCAAATTAATAGATTTGTATTAGTTACTTCACATATTATGTTTATTGATTACAAAGACAGGGTATTTAAAGAAATCTGGATATTTAAAGAAAAACTGTTTCTTCAGGTTGTAAGAGGAAAGCTATTAATAGACCATAAATCGTACATTTCAATATCTCAGGAAAAACATCATTGACAATAGATACAACCTGGCAGCAGGTCTTTAAGTTTGGATCTTGCCAATGGAAATTAGAAGTTGGTGTTAAAATCTTCCAGGGCAGTGCTTGTGCTGGCATTACCTTTCAGTTACTGTGAATTTCTTTTTTTTTTAATTGTCTTATTTTATCAATTGTTCCTCTTCTCTTTTCTATCACGTTCCTTTTACAATGAGTCTGTGGATCATCAAAGGAAATTTGAAAGTACTGTGAGGTGAGGTGATCTGTCTTCAGTATTACCCATGTAAATATGGAGGAGGCAGAAACAGAGTACAACAGCCATGAGTTCAAGCTAACTTCATATTCCTTTTGGTCAAGCTGCATGTACACAGCAGGTTGGTCATAGCAGATGGGGCAGATCATACTAGAACAGGTTTTAAAACTGCCTTTTTGTCTATATAATTAGACCATGTCCAGAATGGACAAATTAACTCCTTTAAGCTTGTAATTGGCCTTGAGCCATGTCTGGGAATCCAGAAACCCAACCTTGAAGAAAAACAGTTCAGAATTTCACAGATCAGGTGGCCTATTTTAGCCACAGCAAGGTAGACTTGCACATGAGAGTCAAAGGCAGACTGGCAAATAATATTTTTTAAAGCATGCATCAATTTGAAAAAAATGCTAAGTAAGTTAGCACAAATATGCCTTTGTAAATTTTCTTTTCACTGGCACTCAAGATATCATGTTTGGTTAGCACAGAAATTTATAAAAGTTGCAATTGTATGCCCAAATACTTGCAGAAAATGCACATGTAATTATTTGCCTTATTCTTTTAGGGAATAGAATTTGTGCATTGCATTTGGTCTAGTTAGAAGCCCTTAACTAAGAAGACCAGAGTACTGAACAGTTAAATCACATACTTGCATTAAAATTTAGAAATAAAGAAAAAGAATCTAAAGTAAGAGAAACATTTTACACTAAATACCTACTGTAAAAAAAAGTAATTGATTCATTGTATTTTGTAGCAGTAGAGAACATGAGGCTGATTCAAATACTCTGAACAAACTTAATTTTTCAGCCTTTGCAAGCTCAGTTAGACTCTTAGTCTAAAGTCAATAAATGACTTGATGGAAGTAACTGTAACATTAGGGCAAGTAACCAAAATATTAAGCGACTCTTTCAGGCTACTTAATTGTTGATATACAGGAAGAAAATGACAGAAGCTTTCTTTTTTCTATGTTCCTGGCCCATAGAGATGACTCTAGATGTTCACAGAATTGGGGAAAAATGAGGATAGAGAAAAGAAAAGAAATGAGAACGCATAAAATTCAAAAGCAGGGATTATATCCAGCATAGCCCAGAAATGTCAGGAAACATAAGCCCTGACTTTAAGTCCCGAAGCTTTCAGCCAAGAGAAACACAGTGTGTGTGGTTATAATACTTGAACATTCATTGCTTTTTATCTCTTCTAAAAACAGAGAAGAATGAAGAAGAAGAACAGGAAGCCAAAAGAGAAATAAAACGTAAACTCAGTAGAAAGGTGATGATCTTTTTTTCTATTGTATATTTGTGTACATAATGGAACACCACTATTATTTTTTATAACATTTTGAAATTCAGTGTATACTCATTACCGCAAATCTCCACCAGTCAAATTTCAAAGGCAGTACCAGCCAAAGCTGTCTTGGGGGGAACTCCTTTCTGCTCCGTTTCCCATACTTTGAAAAAAAACAGGGGTGTCTCCCTTAGCTTCCTATTTGTCTGTGTGATAGGCAAGTTACCTCCATGATCATGAGCACTTCTATTATATATGTTCAGGGGAAACCACGTGTAGATCCAGTATTCCCAGAACACCACATTTCTCAGCAAGAGAGAGGGCAGAAAAGCAGTGTGAACTTAAGAAATCCCTTCACCATTCTCCTTTCCACAAGTCATTCAGTTTGGCTGCTCCCAATGTTTCATTCTCCTTAAAAATAAAGCAGTGGATATGCGGTTCTCACTTTTGGAGGCAGTTCTGGGAGAGGATGGGTGAAGTTTTCATAAGTCCTAGTTTATCCTTTTCTCTAAAGATACATTGGCAGCATTTTGTTTCCTTAGTATGATTGTTAATTAAAAGTGAAGGTTGTTTGAAGTGACTGAAGCAGTGTAGTTGGGCATCCTAATGATTAAAATAAACTCCTGGTTACTCGCCCCAAATCCATTTTTTAGTTAGACAGACCCCTTACAAATCCTGATTGTTTTCGGTGTTGTAGTTGAACTCAGCAGACTAATTGTTAATGAAAATGATCCTATTGTCTACCAGGGTAAATAGTGTGAGAATTGCAAAGTCACAATTAATATTCCGGGGATAACTGTCAAGATTCTTTGTGACCTGTCTGACAAAGACTATTTTTATAATTGAAAAAACTGGGTTGTGCTGCTTCCCCATTCCTGTGCTGCACTCCCAGGTTGGTGCCTTTTTTTAGAAACCTGAAAGTGACCTTATTTAGAAACACCATTAAAGTTCTCTTGAGATTATATCATTTCCTCCACTTTTATTTTATTTTGTCTTATTAAACTTACTATCTTCTGCCTCCCACTTACAGCTCAGCCTGAGGCCTACAGTGGCTGAACTTCAAGCAAGAAGAATCCTTCGCTTTAATGAATACGTGGAGGTAACAGATTCTCCAGATTATGACCGGCGTGCAGACAAGCCTTGGGCCAGGTTAACTCCCGCAGACAAGGCAAGGGTCAGATGTAGATTGTAAGAAATTTCTTAACACCTTTCATTTTCAGGAGAGTTTCCTCTGCTTTAACATCTGTTGATGTTGGCATCGTGAATGACATCTGCTGGCAGCCGGGAGATTGCCACGTTGCCATCCTTTTCTTGCCTGCAGCTAAGAGAAGGCCCTCATGTCTTTTTGAGTGTTATTTGTCAGCACCACTGTGGCAGTTCAGGCCAGAATTCTTTGCATTTTTAAAGTCTTGTGAAGCCAGTCGCACACTGTTAGGAAAGGATGGATGCAATACTTGAAATTCAGGCAAGGTTTTTGCAGACAGAAGCCTACATTTGCATCACTATAATTTGCAACTTATTCAAGTGAAAAAGGTAGGAGCTGTTCCTTTCTCCTAAGGATTCTTGGCCACAACCACCAGTCTTGGGGTTCCCTGTATATGCACAGTCCTTCCTGGGAAGTTTGCCCCAAACATACTGCATTTAAAATATTAGTTTCTCTGCCTATGTACAGAGAATGAAATAAACTATTTTGTAATTTTCTTTTTAAGGACAAATCAAGATGCCACAAAATATTCTTCCATTTTCCTTATGCACCATTTCATAAAAAAAAGAAAACTGTTGGCCTTTTAAATCATGGTTTTGAGTCAAATTCTAGGGAAATCCTGTGATATGTTACTGAAATAAGAATTGGGATGTACAAGAATCCATTGGCTTTTGGCTGAGGATTGTGAAGCTCTGATTTTAATTCAATTTATATTTTAGTATTGATGCCAGTTCATTTGACAGCTAAAGAGCAATGCCATGTCAAGTGAAGGTAGAGAGTGGGAACATTAAAAATGTTCCCACTGTGATTGCTGGATTTCAGTTGTGGGAGATGCTCAGCACCCTCTGCTCTTCACTGCTAGTCACTGGGAGGTCAGGGCACCCAGCACCTCAGCCTTTGGCTTAGGTTGATCATTCCAGAAACCAGTTCCAACTGCACTGGAACAAGCAGAGAAGTTGCCTGTTGAGTTTAAGGGTGGCAGTTTTTAATCTCAAACTGTTTTGTAGTCATCAGGTGACCCAGATTGGTTCTAATGCCCATGCTTGTTCATCTCAGAAGAAAGATAAAGGACCCAGGTGGTCTGGAAATTAAATTGTCTTTTTATTTTCCAAGGATTTTTTTTCTCTAGTTCTAATGGGAGCAGAAGACTCTACTGTAACATTATTATGGAGTTGGAGCTCTGGTGTTTTTGCTGCTGATACACTGTTGAAAAACAACTCTCTTTTTCCTAGTTATTACAGCAGCCTTGTGCAAGAGTGCTGTTGCAGATAACAAAACCATACCCTGCTTAAAAAGAAGTTTCTGATTTATGAGGCCTCAGTCTGGTGATCCTGTTATTTTATCACGCTGCCTATCTGCTGTGCATTGAAAAGAATGCACACCAGATCAGATTTCCTTAAGGATTAATGAAATGATACTGTTTTTATTTAAAATGATGAAAAAAGAAAGGGAATGAGAAAGAATAAACTAGTATTTCATTTAACAGTGAAGGTAGCAAGGCATATACCATAGAAACCAAAAGCTCTTCTACTATATTACAACTTTTTCAGAAATTACATGAATTACCTGATGAAGTGAATTAATCATCAATCTTTTAACATGAGCAACAAGGACTGACATTTACAAAGTGCACTGAATTTCTGCTGTTCTGTAGTATCTGGGAACTAAAAACACAAGCTTGAAATGTCCAAATATTTCATGTCATTTTTACATAAAAGTGATCAAATGAAATGACTAATTCCCACCTGAAAAGTAGTATTCATCTTGCATTCCTGAAGTCCTATCTCCAGTCGGGAGACAGAAGGATCCTGCTGTTTGTACAATTGCTAGGCAAGAAGTGACTCCCTGGCCTCTCTGGGGCTGTGCGTGGAGATAATCCCCTTGCAAATGCAAACTGAACAGGTGATTGTCGAGGTAACAGAATCTCTTTCCCTGTTTCATCTGTAGCAAGTGCCATATTGCAGTGTGTGCCCCGTAAGTTTGGGGTTTTGTTGTTGTTGTTGTTTGTTTATTGATGTTGTTTGATGTTGATGGGTTTCTTTCTAATGGATTACTGCTTCGAATAGCTGTAATTAAAAAAGTCATCCGTTGTGTATGATCAGAAGTGTGTGAGAGCTGTGGACTACACTGAGGGTGACTACAGGGAGTCTCTTCTCAAACACTTTCCTTCCCCGAAGACTTATAATCCTTACGGTTGTGTGTGTATCGCTCTTGTTTATTAGGCAGCAATACGGAAAGAACTGAATGAATTTAAAAGCACAGAAATGGAAGTACATGAGGAAAGCCGGCAGTTTACCAGGTAGGTGATCCTTTTTTTGACTGTGGTTTTGGCATAAGTCAGAGTGTGACAGCTACACTGCTTTCCTGCATGTCCTCTGAAGTTGTGTTGTGATTCCTTGCATTGATTCCTACCTTGAAATCCCTGAATTCTTGAATCCCACAACTGATTCTTTCAGGATTCCCAGTATTGCTGATGTGATCCCTGAAACTGACTACTTGATATGATAGTGAATTGCTTGCTAAATGGAAAAAAGATCGTTCTTGAAATTTAAAAAATAATATTTTTGATGCATTTCTCCCTGCATTGCCAAATTGCAATAAATACAAGCAGTGATATTAGAGGGTCCTAGAGGAATTTCAACCTTAGAAAAATTGGACTTCCTTTGTTCTCTCCCCACCTTTTTTTTTTTTTCACTGATTGTGTTGTGGGACCACTGCACAGAGGTCAGTAAAGAAATACTAGAAAAAAATCATTAAGGGTATACTTAGATGCAGATGTTTTAAGTCATGCTCAATTTGGAAAATAAAATGAGAGGTTCTGTTTTCTCAAGTTACGCAATTCACCACTATATTTGGATTGACATAAGAAAAGTATGATTTGTTTTAAGGGAATAACAGAGAAAACTCTGTAGCCAGAGGATGAGGAAGATTTAAAATTTTATGAGGTAATACAAAATGAAAGGCACTTGCATTGGCAGCTGACATTCTGTGATAAAATGAGATAATAAGGAAGCTGCTTCTCAAACAAAAATAGCTTATAACAAATAATATTAAATTAGATTATTACATAATAAACAATATAAGAAGCTCTATTTTTATAATCAGGTTTACAATACCTTTAAATTGTTCAAATTTGATATTAAACTTCAGAAAGAAAAGGCACCGTTTTTCATCATTCATGATTTACAGTAATGACTATTAGTTGAAATGTTCCTAGTAATGAGATTTATTTGTTCTTTTATTTCATAACAGAATCCAAGAAACTGAGTTTCTAAAAATAAATAAATAAATAAAAGTTTGGGAAAAGGATATTAATAGATGCTAATAAAATGCTTCTAATGGAAATCCTATATAGTCAAAAACATTGTTTTTCTACACAAATAAATAAATCGTTTCCAATATACTGTACCCTCACTAAGCAGACCAGCTGCCTGCTCATGAATACCAGCTTTTGCTTATACCTCCATTGTGTACCTACCTGAAAAATGCACTCTGTGTCTTACTATACCACGTATGTGTCACTGATTTTCTTTCCTCAGCTCTGGAATTATTATGAGAAAATATGTCAATCAAAACCTTCCAGAATCCTGAGTCAGCATCATCACCAGTGCTGTTTTAAAGTTGCTGCATTTTTTACTCAGTTATGAATGCACGTACTTTTAAAAACACAGATACAGAGATTTAGAAGGCTGGTGGTAGATGATGACCTGATACTTGTGCTCTTCTTCCTCTTTTGCTTGAATTCACTATAATATGAGTTAGGATTTCAGTGGCCCTAGGCGCTTAATGTATCCTCAAAAAGAAAATGTTGGTGACACCCTTTGGAGCAACCTCTCTCTCTATTGATCCAATAGAGAGTCTGGAATGTGTGTTTATGCCTTACCTAGAAAATAGCAACGTGTATTTGGGTCTTCATTTGTCACAGTGGGCTGCTGCTAATAAATAAAAGAAAAAAGCATCTGCAGTTCTTTAAAACTTTTCTACTTTTTTTCTTCTTTTAGATAACTGAAAAGAATTTTGTCAGTCTCATTTTGCAGAAAGATTGGAAACCAGAAAGTTGAGTTTCATGGCTTAGCCAAGTTTTGCTGATTCCCATATATTGGGGTAGACACAATGTAGCTAAATCTGTAAATAAAAAACAGACCAGACATTGCCCTCGAGTGCAGCAGGCTGGGCACAGCTTGGCGGATAACCTCTTTCCCCCACCAAAACGGGGTGACCACCACTGTGAGCTCGGAACCGGCACCCAACCTGCCTGTTGGCCGCTGCTGTCCCCTTAATGCCTGGGCTGCCTCGGAGAGGGCTGGGTGCCCCAGGCAAACGGTGCCAGGGATCTGCTGTGGTGCAGTGGGCTGGACAGGCACATTCCTGCAGCTGAGCCGCACCGCGGCCCTGGCCGGTTTGCGAGTAGAGAGGGACAGGCAGAGAGCAGTACCAGGGCCGACTGCCATCCCACTTGCACCAAGAAAATCAGGCCACGAAAGTAAACAGCTGTGAGAGCAGGATCAGGATCGGTGTCATTACTGTCTGAATAATATATAACTTAATGTTTTTAAATGACTTACCATTTCAGGTTTCATCGTCCATAGTTTTTGGCTACATCCCATATTTCATGGAACAATTTTCTTTGGGGAAATCATTGTGTCCTGAAGACTGGAGATTGCACTGGAACTTGACTGAGTGTGAGTGTGTGTTGGAGCTTACCCTGAGGTAACGAGGATGAGGCCCTCATCCTTATCTGTGAACAAAAGATATGACCAGGAAGTGAAGTCCTATGAACTAAGAAATATCTCAATGTTAGGAAAGCCCATGGTCCCGTGGCTAGCCCACAAAGACAAATCCATGGTCTCTTTCATTGGAGCTAGACAAGTCAAGAAGAGCTGAAGACAATCGTTTGGGAGCCCAAGAGCCTGTTGCCAGGAACTGAGCGGACTTTATAGGATTGTGACTGAGGGCGACCGAGCAGAGGGACAGTGAGAAGGACTGAGAGAGTGCGGGATGAGCAATGTCACTTGCCAGTCAACAGAGAAAAATGGAACAGAGGGAACTGTTACTGATATTCTTGGCCAGTGGGAGGAATTATTTAAAAAAAAATCTGAGAGTATGAGCAGCATGTGTGTTTTTAGTGGCTGCAGCCTGTCTTTGCAAGATAGGAAGCCACAAGCCCTCATATCATCAGTACTTTAGTCATGAACTGTAATTTTCTCTGGTGCCAGTAAACCCAGTTGCCAGAAGTCCTAGTATAACTCAGATTTTTTTTTTCCCTTTATTTTTTTTTAAATTCTGACAAGCATGTTTCAGGAAAATACATTGAACATTCATACAGAACAAGTAATTCAAGTAATTTTCTTTTTTTTTTTAATGTTGGCATACTTTGGCTTCTCAGAAATACACAAATAGGATTTGAAGAATAACAGATGACACTATGAATGCAGTAGAAGAATTCGTGTTTAGGAGCACTCCTTTCTGTCACTTGCTGTTTTTCTAACCTATGGCAGATATTAGTGACAACTTTGACACCATTCTAGTTTGAATCCAAAGTCAAATTGAAATTGTGCAGAAATGTCCTTACCAGTAGGTTGGAGCAGTGATTAATAATGTGACTTTTCAAGATTATGAGCTGTATTAGATGAGTCTCCTGGACTGCTTTTAGGGGGAACTCAGAGATGAATCAATGTCTTCAACAAATGGTTTTGTAAAATTAACGGAAAATCCTTTGAGCGTCTGCAGCCTGTTTTTGTTGTGTCTGAAGAATGCTTATTAGAATCATATTTTTTTTATACTATATTGAAATTGTATATGTGAATACAGTACTATTAAAATTAAGTGATATGGAGTGTGAAAGGCAATACATGCTTTTTCTAAGTCGGCCCAAAGGCCTATTAAAAAGCCTGTGGCGTTGTTTACACTAAGAAATTCTGTCTTATATTAGCAGTTATTTATCCTTTGAATTAATGTACACGACATATTTGGGGACCTGGAAATCACATATGCATACATTTAATGCAGTATTACAATATATATGCTATTTATCCTTTCTAATATATGTACATATTACAATTTATTTTTGTCTTTTATGTGCCCTGTTTAGTTTTAATTATGTAAGTTTTTTTTTCAGGCAATAAAAGTCTGTAGATGTGATTTTTACCTCAGAACCTGCAAGAGATTCTTGGTTTTCATTGTTAAAATTGAATATTGATCTTTCAGATGTCAGTCTAAAGGCAGGAAGGCAATTTAGTGGCTAAAATCAGATTCTTTCACTTTGCTGATATATACAGCAATAGCAGGTTTGCACCAATTTTGTCAATTATTTTAAAAAAGAGTACTTCAACTAACAGGAGAGTACTTTCCAACAACTGGCATTCTATTTATTTTTAAGTGAGTTGACAAATGCTTTTTTAGGAAGATAGGTTTATATTACTATTAGGATCATTTACATTCTAGTGAAAGTTCAATGACGTGAAGACCCAAAAATATCAGCAAACAAATAAAAACCCTCTACATGCTTGTAGCAAAGAAAAAGAGCTAGCATCTTCTTCTTTTAATGGAATCAATAAGAGATACTAAGATTGCATTTGCAGAAAACATTTTAGGTTCTATAATGCCATCATTTTATAAATATAGAAACACCATTTATCCACCAAGGAAGCAGGGAAAGTGTATACTTTGGCACTAAATCATACAGAAGTGGTCAGGCCATTAACAGTTGAGATTTGTCAGCAATTCTAATACAATGGTAATTTTTATTTTTAGGATTTGAAGAGAAAACTTAACACTAGTTCTCATGCTTAAAACTTTTCTTGCCAAATTTAGAAATGTTAGTTCAAAATCTTAAAAAGGTCAACTAGGTGGACTCTGAAGTATAAAGTGCAGTGTTTCACATTAAAGGAAACAAATGGAACAAATGATAGAGCTCAGAGTTGGCTCTTTCAAACATCTGAAAGAAGCCAAGATGCTACCTGTGGAAAAGTAGCCATTGCAAAGGCAGAAAAATAATAGCTTTGACAAAGAAGTTAGTTGATGTACCAGAATATGTAGGGGTTAAACAAGTGAACTGAACTTGCTGGACTCTTAGATTTAAGTTTTTGGGTTAACTTTACAAGAAAATATTCTTTTGTACTGGGCCTGGAACACGAACAGCAGGGAATGTGCCAGCTCCTCATATAAGAATTAAAACATAAAGACAAGAATTCAGTTTGGGACTTGGATTTCCTCAGGCAGAACTTTGCCATAAGACATGAGGATACCCAGGTAAAGAATCACTTTCACTCTCTCTATACTTCTGGTTTTTTGGGTGGGGTAAATTTGTTTTTTTTTCTGAAGTATCCACTACAATACACTGCCAGAGGCAAAGCAGCAGCCAGAACAGGGATGCTGAGCTACTGTTTTTTTTTTTTTTATGTACAACAGATAAATAATCAGATGTATTCTGATTATTTATGATTATAAATACTTATAATACTCGTAATTCCCATTATGAATTGGTCAGCAATTCAGCAAATTACTTAAATTTACATAACTGGACAGAAAGAGTTGCCTTTATTGAGACTTAAATAAAAAGATAATTATTTGCAGAATTAGAACTATAAACTATCCACTGTATCCATGCACACACCTAGAATTGTATATACTGTTTTTATATTGTAAATATCAATTGGCAAAAGAACAACACAGCTGTACAGTGCTATCCATGCAATAAAAAGGTAATGAGATTTTGGTATGTCACTGCATTTAATGAAACAAGTTTTCTTTACCTTATTGAACTGCCTGAAATCAGGTTTCTGCTGTATCTCTTGGTCTTCTTTATTGATTACTGCAAATATCTTTTTAAGTTGCTATTAGTGCCAACTGGAAGGAAAATGTTGTATACCTTTACCCTGCAGGATACTGCATATCTGTCAGCAGGAAAAATTGAAAGTGCTGGTAAAGTCCTGACTGAGCAATCCTTGAGGGGAAAGAAAATGTTGTAAAAAGGAGGAGAAAAATAACACTTTCCATGCAACATCTAACAGTCCATCTGGGAAAAAAAATCAACACGCTAATCTTTATCAGGTTGGACAATTCATTAATTCATTTACAACTCTCCTAGACTGTGACGTAGCTTACACACATACCTGTGTTCCACAGTGTTCCACATGAACTCAGACATCTATACTCACACAAACAAGGTTTGGGAAAGGTTGGAAGGGACCTCTAGAGATCGTCCAGTCCAACCCCCCTGCTCCAGCAGGGACACCCAGAGCACAGGGCACAGGTGGCATCCAGGCAAGTTTGGAAGGTCTCCAGAGGAGGAGACTCCACAGCCTCTCTGGGCAGCCTGTTCCAGGGCTCTGTCACCCGCACAGGAAAGAAGTTCTTCCTCACATGGAGATGGAATCTCCTGTGTTTCAGCTTGTACATATGTGCGATGTACGCGTGATGTGCAAACTCAGGAAGTACAGTATTTACCCTAAATGCGAGTGATTCAAAATCCTGCAGGACCAGGAACAGCCCCTTTTCAAAATCGCTGAAAGTGCTTGCAGCCATCTGCAGGTGTGCATGGCCGTGGGCGCTCGGTGCATTAGTGGTTACCTAGACCGACACTGCCGGCCTCGGAAGCGGAGCTCCCCCATCTGCCTCGGGGATCTTTCATCAGCACCACAACCTCAAATGCTGAGACGTGAAAACCCTATCAGACGACCACATTTTTTTTTTTCTTTTTCTTGAAAACCAGTGAAAGCTTTGAAACAAAGTGAGGAAAAAGTCACAGACATTGGACTCCTCCTTCCAGGTGAGATTCTGATTTGTGTTTATTAGTGCTCTGTTTCCTGAGGAGTTATTTCAAACCCAGATCCTGTGAAAGGTAATATTACAGCTGTGCCAGAGAACTTGTTTCTGAACAGTTGTTCTTTAACCTGATTATAGATATGGTCTAGGCCACAGATATGTCTCATCAGAAAATGGGAGGGGGATACAGCCAAAAGAGATTAAAAACAAGGCTCTAATCTGGCAGCTTGGGAACAGGAACCTGAACATCATCTGCAGTTGACACTGGGTCCCACGGCCCATGTCTGTAACTGGGTTATGGAGAAATGTGCAGTAACCGGGGTAGGACATGGCCTGTACCTGTAGTACTGTCAGATCTGGCTGGACACAGCTGGCATTTCTAGCCTGTATCTTAATATATGCGTTAATGCTTTAAAGATAACACAAATTGAGCTAAACCCTACATTTGCATTAGATTTCCAGGTATAGCAGAACTGCATCATATCATGCTTTAGTATCACCAGTTTTTATCTGTATTTCAAGGAGTTAAGAGTTGTATCACTCCTGTACATTAAAATGAAGATACACTCATGGTTAAATGTGGAATAAACTTGCCTTCTGCCTTTAGGAGCTCCCAGATTTAGCTCCATTATTATTATTATTTTTATTGTACAACGTTCAGTACAATACTCACTGCTGGCATCTAGCTTTTGACGGACAAAAAAATGGATTCTGAAAATTGGTTTTAGGTTGGTATTAAAATATTTTTAGGATCACTACTTTGTGTGGTGGTATATTGATTTCTAAACTTGTATAAATTTTGGCATTAAACAAATATTGTGGTTTGGACAATTACTTCAGCTGATATGATTTTAAATAAAACAAAAGGATCTCGTGATGGAGTGTTTGAATGGGCATCTAAATATATGAGCAAGGGCAAGAAAGGTGTGGAGATGGCACGTTCTAATTACTTGTCACTACTTAAGCAGCTCTTAAGACTTTTTTTGTAGCAGAGGAATTGAATTCCATTTACAACAGAACTGTAAATCTAGGAGAGGTATATGAACACTGTAGACCACGTTTCTTTACATTTGGGAACCAAAGGGCCTGTGTCCCTTTTCCAGGTTTATGCAGAACAATTGCTCTAACGGTAAATCATGGCAGTATTAATATGCTGCATCTTATAGATCCAACCGTACCTTAAACATTGGCCTTTAAAGAAGATGTATTTTCTGTGGCAGAGTTGAAATGTACCACAAGTGCCCAGGACTAAGGATCCTTGTGCACATGACTCTTCCCACTCAAGGGCGCAAGGACACACTGAGTTGACTCCAGCAGGGAGGGCTCCATCATCCAACCACCACAGGTGCTGGTGATTAAACTCCAGTAGCATCTTATGAGGGTCCATTAAAGTCAAGAGGTAACGAGAAGGATTGGGGTCATCTGAAATTAAATTTTGGTCTTCCTGCCTCTTTTTACTTGGACACAGTGGAATTCAAATTTTGAGGTAGTAATGAAGAGGGTTGACTATCAATAGGCACTGGGCCTGTTCTTGGACTTAATCATTTTAATTAGATTAAAAATAGAAGCTAATTGTGCTGAAAGTATCATACTTGAATTTCAATATTCATATTTACCCATAAAGTAAAGCACTTACTTAAAGCTTATGACTTGATTGCCCGCTGCCTGCCATGCTGTATAGTTGCTGATAACCGTAAAAAATGGATATGAAATGTTGCCAGCTTAGAACTGCTGGCATTTATAAAGCTCACTTTCCGCGTAAATGACTTTCAAAAAGTATGAGGCTTTGGATAATCAATTTCTGACCGCTTCCCCCCCGTGCTTTTTTTTTTTTTTTTTAATTTATGCAGTGCGCATTTTATATATTAACTATAAAATGAGTGTAACTACTTGTGATTTAGTAGCTCAACTTAGAGTGACGGAATATGGTAACTTTAAAGAACTGACTGATGTGATGGTGTATTTTACATAGGTATATTGAGATCTGTGACTGTAAATAACACTAATTGTTACAAATTAATGAGATAGCTGCTGTTTTCCCCCCTGTACTGTAGTATAGTAGTCATGTGAAAAAAAATAACGTATTATCTTTTTTATGTGTTATATACATTATGCTCATGTTTTGTGCTTTATTTGACAGGTAAAAAATGTGTGCCGCCTAGCTGTAGAGTACTGTAGGATACTCAGCTGTGCACAATTCTAAGTGCCTTAGAAAAATGTTTAGCCTTTTGTATTATAGATATATATGAATGAATATATATAAATGTAAAATGAAGAAAGTTACCTCAATAAAATTGTTCAGAAAATTCTTACAGAAAACTTTGGAGACCACCTTCCAACAAATAACTCCTCTCTGCAGTTTACTCCCTTATAAACACCCATGTACTTGCTACAGATTCAAGACGGAAAAGTTTTATGTAAGAATTTTCTGAACAATTTTATTTCTGAACAATTGTACAAGACTGAATTGGAAATCACTGAATGCAAATGAATTGAAGGTGCTTAAGCCTTCCTTTTAATCTTGGGGGCCCTTCCTACAGACCCGGTGGCTCTCTTGTGGTAGACTTATTGATGCATAGGTGTATTGGAGTGCTGATAGCTACGCTAAAAATGCAGGTAGCTCAATAGCTCAGAGACCTAGATTATGCCCCCAGTTTCACAAGTAAATCAACCAATTGATTTATCAGTAAATCAAACTGTTGTTTTCACTAGTTTCAGCAAAATAACTTGATTGACATGAGAACCGATTCAGTAACTACTGCATTTACATGGACAAGACTGGTCTGCACACCTTGGGGTTCAAATTAGTCTGCAGTATGTGTGCCCATCTTTTTTAACATTATGAAGTAATTGGCAATAACCTTTGCGTTATACCTTCTGTTATTGCAAGAACTAATAACAAAAATATTTAGTGTAAGTTTCCTCACAAGGAAGGTAGATTATTGATAGAATTTTATACTTCCTGGCCAGATTCAAATCTTCTTTAAACTGAATACAGACAAAATGAAGCCCAGAAAGTCCACAATGCTTAATAGAGGACAATTTAAATTTAAAAATAAGCGCCATTTGTTTTACTATTACTAAACACTTCTTCTATAAAGGACAATAACATATTTAATCAACACCTGACTTCTTTTCCTTATTATTTAGCACTGATGTTTTAAATGTTAAACTTTGGCTGTTTAATGTCTGAGAGACTCCTGCATAGACATTTCAGAGACATTTGATAATACACTTGTAAAGATCAGATATTCATCAGGAAACCTTGAGGTATTAACAAAGGAGATAGATCAAACACCAGGATGATGTTTATTATTGCTCATCTCACAATTTAGGAACTAATATCTGGACATATTTAACTGTTGAGATATAGAATCAGTCTTCCGAGTCACGGCAGCCTGGGGGCTGGGAGCTCTGCCGGCTGCGCACTGAAACGGCCACAGGTATTTTTAAGAAGCAAAGGAAGAGAAGGAGGCTCTAGGCTTTCCTCAGAAATAGGCAGGGATAACTGGAATCTCCTGAGTACAGAAGTCATTTATGGAGCAGATCAGATTATCTCATCCATTTCTTTAGGATTAACGATGTGAACCTCATCTTAAAGTTTCAAGATTTAAGAGAATGATAAGGGAGAAAATTTGTATCATTGTGGAGCTTTAGTGACACCTACTGAAAAGAATACAGAAATTCACTCAAAAGTGATTAAAGCTCTTTACTGTTTTAAGGTACACATATATTTGTGTGGTTAGATATACCCGCATAGCATGTGGAACAGTTACTTAAAAAAAAAAAAAAAAAAAAAAAAAAAGTTGTTTTTTAATTATCAGTGTTCTCTCAAAAGCTCCTTGCATTTCTTTTTAAATTGTCTGCAGGCACACAGAAGAAATTCCTCCCATTCTGAGGTTTACACTTTCTTTGAAATGTAACAAAACGGTTTTACGCAAGAGCCCCAGCCGCTACCGCACTTCTTTCGCGGCAAGCAGTGCGCGCGCTCGTGCCCGGGCGGGCGCGCAGGGGCGCCCCTGGCGCCGCTACCAGCTCACTTGGGGACGGGGACGGGGACGGCACCTCGGGAGCGCCGCACGGGCACCAAGCGCCACGGCCCCGCCACCACCAGGTGCGCAGGGCTAGCGGCTGCGCACGCGCCTTGCCCTTGCCCTCCGCTGGCGGGCGGAACCATTCTGCACAATGTTGGGGAGGTGAGATGGAAGCGTGGGTGCGGAGAATGGCGCAGGAGCTCCTCCCGCGCATTCAGAGAGACGCTTTCACATTTAGATTCGTTACCCAGGCTGAGAAAATTCCTTACGTTGCTGTTATCGTCCTGAGAACAACCAAGCTGCGCCCAGCCTCCCTTTTCCCCCCGTGGACAGTGGTTTATCCCAGCACGGCAGGAGCCCGTCCGCGGCGGGCGGTGACGTGAGGAGGTTGCGCGTGCGCGAGCTGCCTCCAGCCTCATCATGGTGAGCTGCGTGCCGGGCCGCGCGGCGGGAGGTTGCAGCCGTTTAACTGTCACCCGCCCTCCCCTTGCGCTCCTCTTCCCTCTCGCCTCGGCCAGTGGTTTGGGGATGAAATGGGTCCGGCGGCGGCGTTCGTGGGGGGAAGCGAGCCTCGATGCCAGGGCAGCTGCCACCGCCTTCTGTGCCGCCTGCCCGTGGCGGCTGCGGCCTGCGCGAGGCCCGCGCGTGCTCCTGCCCTGCATCGCTCCTGGGCTGAGGGCTGCGCCGGGGCCTGCGCCCTGCTGTGCTGCCAGCGTGTTGCTTGTGTCGCCAGTGGGCGAAATGTTTGCGCGTAGCGGTGGTAATGATGTGTTGTCTGCGTCCCTGTAGGCTTCATACGTTTCCTTTTGTGATTGTTCAAAGATTTTAAAGCACGAGGTGGCTTTTCTTCTGCCCTCTTCTCCTCCCCACTCTCCCCCCTCTTTTTTTTTTTTTTTTTTTCCCACTCTCTAGGTGTTTTAATAGTTGATGTAGTCTGGATCTTGACACTAAATAGCATATGATGTTTTATACAGTGAAAGAAGGTATGTTAGATTAGCACAAGTGTCTGTGTTGTGTTTATACGCTATTAATAAATGCTAGTGAGTAAACAGGGCCATAAATTTTGATTAAAAATATTTCAGTGAGATGTGTTAACTTACATGGCCTTGTCTTGTGCAAGATTTTTTTTTTCTTTTTTTTGGTTCAAAGTGTGGATGTGTGTGTTGTGCAGGTTAACCTTTGCATAATGCTGCAGTTGATAATTTTGGGGGTTGATGTCAGAATCCTTGTGTGGGAGCATCTGTCCAAGCAGTTTTCAAGAGGTTGTGTTTTTCCAAATAAATTTCCACTCATCAGTTTCCTGTGTTTCTTTATTGAAGTTTGTTTCAGATGTGCCCTGGTATTTAGAAAGTAGTTACCTTAAAAACTTCTTTAAAGGATTACATGATAAGGTGCATATGCCATAATCAAGTATTTATTCCACATTGATGTGTTGCCATTTTGCAGCTGAACACGGCTGCATGTGCTCCTGGAGCACATGAAGTGACTGGTACGCATGTAGGGAGAAGCGCTGAGCGAAAAATAACTTGCTTTCTCTCTAAGTAGACATTTTATGACTTTGTGTTAATACAGCATATTTTAGGCAAAAGATCTTTTGTAAATACATTTATTTATTTATTTGTGCTAATGAATAATGAATGCTTGTTTGTTTTGCTTTATTCTTCTCAGCCTCACAAGAAGAAGAAACCCTTCATAGAGAAGAAGAAAGCTGTAACATTTCACTTAGTGCACAGAAGTCAGAGGGATCCGCTTGCTGCTGATGATACTGCACCCCAGAGAGTGCTGCTGCCTGCACAGAAAGTAAACAATTGCTTTTAGCTTTGAGATTGAGATAAGAAATGCTGTAGTAGAGAAAAGCAAATACATTCAGAGACATGAGAGCAGATACTTAAATAGCGGTGTTCGAATGCAGCTTGTTAGTAATTTTTGTGTGCTGCCTTAAGGAGCTGAAACTTGAGTGTTATGTTTCTGACCTGTTCATGTATTGGTCTTCATGCATATGCTATGCACACATTCACATTTGAAATGGTTCAGATTCATTTCAGCAGAGGAGTGCAAGTGTTGTGTTGCAAAGCTTTCAGGAAAGATCAGTTGTGTGGAGAGCTAAAACTGTTGCTGAAAGACTGAGAGAATGTCAAATATCTGTTCCTTTGGCTGACTACTGCACATGCACTTCTGAACAAGTCTTTGTACTCAGTGAGTGTTAAAGTAGGTGGTGAAATAGGCACCTATTGAAGAAGTGGGAACAAAGATTATTAAAAGGAAAGTCGTAGAAATTGTGAGCTGGGGTAGGAGGGGAAGTTGTAGGGAATGTGATAGTTGTGAATTACTGCCTGCTGGATGGAAGAATGACTGATTGGCCATAGAGATATGAATATGTTAAAAACAACCATAACAAAAGATCATGTCACCCACCCTAAAAAAACAGGCTTTGGTAGTTTTGCTGCTTATGAAAAAAAGTTACTTAGGTTGCAACTCAGACAGCATCTAAACATTTGACTAAGTGATTAGAACATTCTAATTGATTGTGAGGATGATGAGTGGAGAGAGGACTATCTGTGACTGCTGTGGAGTCAATATAATGCAGAGAGTTGTAAGCATTATGCTTAAGTGCTTTACTGCAGAAGTGTGGAGCACTGTGATAGCGGTCCAGTTAGCTTATTGACTGGTTCTTCCTTCTAAAGTACTTTTTTTTTTTTTTAATTAATGTAAACAGATTTATTCAGTAGAGTTTTAATCAAGGGTTTTCTTTTCAGTACATTTGTACTTCATGCTGAACCACGCTTTATTACTGTCTTTTCTGTTAATTTCTTTTCAAAAGACTTCTGTGTTGTTTTTTTCTTTTAAAAAAAGAATTTATGCGTTCTGATGGATTTGTTCCTTTTTCTAGCTAATAAGACTTAAAGGGTCTTAATTTGCTGTTTTTTTGATTTGTTTGTTTAACAATTTCAAGGGGCACGAAGAGCAGAGAAAGGAAGAGCAGCGGAAGTATGGAGTGTTCTTTGATGATGATTATGACTATTTGCAGCATCTGAAAGAAGCATCTGGTCCTTCTGAGCTTGTGCCTTCTGTGCGAGGTCACCAAAACAGAATTGTGGTGACAAATGAGGGACATATAGAGGAGGAGATTCAGCAGATTCCAGTAAGTATGGTATTTTTGTTACTTATCTTACACTTCTGAGATTAGCGTCCTTTTAGCATGTTTGCCCTATTCCACAGGTGTTTTAGTGACAGTGATCTATGTACAAAGATTTCTTTTGATCCACAATGAAAGACTTCCCTAAAATTAAAAGGAAAAGCTGGCAAACCAACCTCTTTGGTTTTACCAAATACTGTAATTTTGATTAGCACTGATGGTCTTAGAAGTACCTTTCAAGCACAGTTTGGTGACCCCACGTATGATACGCGATTATTTGAGGTGCGTGTTTGTAAGCTTTTTAATAAGTCTTTCAAAAAAGGAATATTTACCAATATGCATTAAGATGTTTATGAATATCACTGTACCTTCTGTACAACTGTTCTCTAAAAAGATTCAGAGATGGAAAAAATATTGTTGCTGTTAGTTGCATATATTCGTATGAGGTTAAACACTGTCAGCAATCTAGTTACTTTGTAGCTTTATTACTCTAGTAATTTTGTAAATTTGACATCAATAAAATAGCAGTTTTCTTACCATGTAAGTAGCCCCTGCAGACTTCCTTTTGGTCACATGATATTTTGTTAATATGAAGCTAAATGAAAAACGTAGAAAAACAATTTTGACGCCCCCCGTTTTTTTTTTTTAATAGGCCCCATCTATTAAGTTGCCTTCCTCGGTATTTGCTACAGAGTTTGAAGAGGATGTGGGCTTGTTAAATAAAGCTGCTCCTGTTTCAGGTATCATTAAATCTTTTACCTTCTATAAGTGAATTGCCTTCTAGGTACAAGATGGTAATTCTGACTTTTACAGTTACATTAATTTTTCTTTTGAAATATATTTTTACTGTATTAATTTAATACTTGATTGGAATTCCACATGCAGAACTTGATTTTTCACTCCAGATTTTTAGTGGTTTATGTATGGTTTTTCTATGTATCTGTGTTTGCACTAAGCATTCACTTTGCAGTTATCATAATTTCTTTTGATAGGGATCAAACACTGTAGTTCTCCCTGTCTCCAAAGCAGCCTGCTAAAAGCAATTCTGTGAGTTGCAGTAGAGAAACATTTTTCTGACATTTGTAATTCTGGAAGTCTTGGGAGGTGAGAGCTTGGTTGATAGTTGATCGTACCTTATTCTAGCTTGCATTTTTTTTTTTCTGTGATAGTTTAAGTAAAATACCCTAACATGTGTTTTTTGTTGTTCGTGGTGGTGGTGTGTGTGTATATATATGTGTATATATATATATATACA
>VWPW01014657.1:319060-384012 GCA_013389825.1 Crypturellus undulatus
AAAAGTATTTTGCCTGAACTGTCCAAGGTAAACTCTAGGGTTCAGTTGTTAACTTGACCTTAAAAAACTATATATATTCATGTATGTATGGAGTGTGTATTCTTATTTACAGCAGATGGTG
The DNA here is from genome assembly GCA_013389825.1 of Crypturellus undulatus. NCBI lineage: Eukaryota > Metazoa > Chordata > Aves > Tinamiformes > Tinamidae > Crypturellus > Crypturellus undulatus. The sequence goes on from VWPW01014657.1 coordinate 319,182, forward strand.
ATCTGTCACAGTGAAAATACTTCAGGAATATTACTGACCAAGACTAATCTGTATTTACAGCACATTTAGAAATGTTTCATGTGATACTTCACTGAACACTATTTCATTAGGCCTTTGTACCATTCTAATCTATACGAGAAGTGAGAAATGTTGCATGTTTTAATATTCATGTATGCAACTTTTTTGTTGGAGGCGGTGTTTTTCCCCTCATGCTTTGATGTAAGTGAATGAGAATGTACTGGATCACACATTCTTTGGTAGAACTGTTATTGCTTAAATTCTTTTTCTTTATTTAGTGGCTTGAGAATAGTTACTTTTTAACTTTGCTCCTCAATATTTAAATTTCTTATTACCTAATTATTTCAGACAAATCAACACTGGGCAGAGCTGTAGGAAGACCACCAGTTTCATTATTCTAAAACTGTTTTGTACTTCTGTTCAGTGGTTCAGATGCCGAGGATGAAGATGAATGGGAAGATGTAGAGGATGATGATGATAAAAACGACAGTTGTAGTAGTGATGAAGATTGTGATTCGGAAGGTCCTTTATTGGAAGATGAAGATAATGGACAGATGAAAGAGTTTCTTTTCATGCAAGAAGAAACCAGGAGTCGTTTCACAGAATATTCTATGACGTCTTCAGTAATGAGAAGGAATGAACAATTAACCTTATTGGATGACAGATTTGAGAAGGTGAGGCATCTCAAGAGTATGAATGTGAACTTACTAAATTTAAGGGTGTGAAATGCCATTCTTTGGCTTTTGAGTCCTCTTCTAAGCTGATGTCTTGTAGGCCTGTGCAAGTTCTAACTACCTTCGGTTCTCAGGATGTCAAAAAGTTGTCCTTTGCAAATGCTTTGTGTTTTATATTTTACATACTAAATGTGTTTTATTTAATAGGTTATAATACTAATTGATAATAAAAGGTGTAACAGTGATATAGTTGAAATATCCTGATAATTTTTCCAGTGACTGTAGCATGCATTCACAGCCAGTGTCACACTTCCTTATGAGAGGTTCAGTTCCATGCAGTAAATGAAGTATGGGTTTCCAGTGAAAACAGTGTCTTACCTGCATGCCATATGTACATTCACAGAGCGAAGAAAAACAGAGATAGCATAAATTTTTGTCGTAAACAGTAAAAGGCTTTTTAAAGTCCACATTGAAATAGTGCATCAAAATAAGAAACTTCTTGCAGAAGTAAACTTACATATTACTAAAAGATGAATCTGTGGCTCCTATACTGAAGGAAGTAGGAAGTATATTTCCTACTGCAGGGTTTGTTTGGGTTTTTTTGTTGTTATTTTTGTTTGTTTTTGTTTTTTTGTGGTGGTGGTGGTTTTTTAGTGGGGAGCAGCAAAAGGAAGGAAATATGTAGATCTTTAAGCTATCCAGAAGTTGCATGACAAATACAATCTAATTATAAATATCTGTTTATTTTAGTTTTTTGAACAATTTGATGAAGATGAAATTGGAGCTTTGGATAATGTGGAATTAGAAGGCTATATTAACACAGACAACACTCGGTTACAGGAAGTCCTGAATGATTACTACAAAAAGAAAGCAAAAAAGTAGGCACTCAGAAATGCTCCTTGCTTAAGTAGTCACAAGCTTGAGTATGTTATTTCCTGTATGTCTACTTAAAGATTGTATCTTTCAAGAAAATTTCGTGCCCTACCATCACAAATATTGCCTATCAGAAACTTCTATAATGCAGTTATATTTGTTTTGTCATCTATTCTTCTTATTTAGATTATTTTGAAGATGCTTGTGTAAGCAGAAGTATTTGTCTCAAGTTTACATTAGAGCTAGCTTGTTTTGTTTGGAGTTTTATTTGAGGGAGACTAGTTTAACAAAATTACACATTTTCAGTAAAAGAGAATTTGGTCTTCCTTTATCTCTGTTTTCCTCTGGATTTTTTCAAAGCTGTGTAAAACTGGATGCTCTTGAACCCTCTGAAGATTTAGACACTCCAATTAATGAAGAAAGTGAGGAAGAAAAGGAAGAAACAGTAGCTCTAGTTATTGAGGAATCAAAAGAAAAGTGGGATTGTGAATCGATTTTGAGTGAGTATTTTGGAGCTTTTATCTGTTTCCAGATCTCAAAGTAAATGATAATCTCAGAACTTTTGGAACAGTGTTTCCGAGTTAAATTGTTTATGCTTCTGGTACACAGCAGCAGAAATTCTTCTTAAAGTTACTGCTTCTGTGTAGATATGATAATTCTTGTAATTTTCTATCTCCAAATGTTTAGTAGTAGTGCATTTCACAATAAATATTTAATAACTTAATTTCTATTTGAAAGCCTTTCTTCACTTTTTTTTTTTTTTTTTTTTTTTTTTTTTTTTATGGTAATTTTTGTTTTTTTCACTCAATTTTATTTTTTGTNTTTTTTTTACTATAGGTACATATTCAAACTTGTATAATCACCCAAAGCTTATTGAGGAACCATCTAAGGTAAAATAATGAAAATTATTCTCCATAACAGCCAAGTTTGAGAATGGTTGAGGCAAAAGTGATTCCTTTCTCAACGGATGCCTGCTCCTGAAGTCATTATGTGAAGGAAAGAGGGAGCAGAAAATAGGATTGTAGCATCTGATGTTATTTCTTCACTGAAGGATTTGGCTTTTCTATTAAAATGAAAAATTAGGAAGGCCTGGCTGTTGAATTTGTAAATCAGAATTTCTGCAATAGACAGGCAGAAGCTGTGGAGTGTCACTTCCCTACTCTAAGTTATATGACCAAGAAAGTATGTTTTACAACCCCATTTAAGGGTTTTGTTTTGAAAATGCATTTTGTTACGTTTTTAGAGCTACTATTCAGAGCTACTGTTCTAGTTCCTGGGTCATCCAAGACCTTTTCTAATCTATATCAGAACTTGGCTTGATGTTTCAGGTGTGTGAGATTTTTTTGAAGACAACTTTCTTCTTGAAACTATCAAGAAGCATTAGGTGTGTGTTTAAGTCCTTTCTCCGGAGTTATTGTATTAAAAGGAGAAAATAGGGATTTTTAAATCCAGATTCTGCCTACAAGTGTTTGATTGATCTCTTTGTGTTTGACATAAATTTTTCTGTGGGGAAAGTGTAGTATGGAAAACTCTACGCGTTTATTACTATCAAATCTGAACTGTATGTCATATTTTTATACTGTATAGGTTAAGATAGCATGATATGTAATTCTCTGAGAGAAAGTTAGAGACGTGCACGTGTGTGTGTGTGTGTGTAGATATATATTATATTTATATATGTATATTATATTTTAGCCCAAACCAATAAAAATTTCCCAGAAGACTGGAATTCCTCTGCACGTCTTGCCTCAGAAAGGTCTTACAGCTAAGCAAGTTGAACGCATGCAGATGATAAATGGCAGTGATCTGCCAAGAGCAGCAACACAGCCACGTTCCAAAAATGAGACCAAAGAGGATCGTAAAGCCAGAAAGCAGTCAATAAAAGAAGAACGAAAGGTAAAATGCGCTCCTTATTTAAGTGAAATGAGCGGGGAAGTCTCTTTGTTCTCAAAGGCTAGTAATTGCATCTTTTCAAAAAGAAGTAAAATCTATTTGAAAGGAAGTTAACTTTGTGATTTTATCATTCTCCTTTCCTTTTGTGGAATTTTTGGGCCTTTTATTGTAGCCACTATTGCATAAGTAATAAGGAAATGTAACGGCTACCTCCAGCATTATGTTGGAAGTAAAATAACGTTTCAGATAACACACAGTGGAAAGAAAACCTTTGAAGTAAAGGGAGGAAAGTCTGATTGGCCCTATTGATACATTAGTTTTTTTATACAGGAACAGGTACTGTCATTAATTAGAGATGGTAGTCCTGAAGGTGCACAGATTAATCTGACTACTTTAGTCAGTGGCCATAAATAAAGATTATTGTCCAGATCACTGCTGTTTTCATGATCTGGAAGAGTTGATTTGCATGGTTTCTCTTTGCACTTTAGGCCTATTTTGTAATTCTTCTATTAATTGTTTGCACAGGAACGTAGAATGGAGAAGAAAGCCAACAGATTAGCTTTCAAATTGGAGAAAACAAGGCAAGAAAAAGAGCTGCTCAATCTCAAACGGAATGTTCAAGGACTGAAACTGTCTTAATGAAACCAGGGAGCTTTCATGGTGGAAATGTGCTTACCTTTTTATCTCTATTGAAAGGGGAACTGATGCCTTACAGATTTACCAGTCATGTAAAAGAAAAATTCTAGTATTTCTGTAACGAGATCCAGCAACTTGTCCTTCTTTATGAACTGAAGTTATACATTCTGAACTGAAATTAAACAATGTATTGATATTGTCGCATTTTGTCACGAATGACATGACAACTATTGAGAGTCTGCATTATACTACATGTGTATAATAAAATATTTTTCTAAGTATCTATCACTGCACCGATTTTCATGTTTGTTGAATATATTCAGCCAGTCTGCAGAATTCTGCAGATTTGACCTACTTCTACCCTTCTATAAAGTTATTTGAGTTTGTACAGAGCTATATGTCCAGTTGTCTTCCTTCTGTTATATTGACAGTTAGGCATAGTGCCTTGATCTAGCAGTCTAATAATTCAATGAGTTTTCATCCCTTTCTGTTTCTGTAGTTAATTATTTATTATTTGGGTAGTATTATTAAAAGAGAATAGATAATACTGGACAAGAAAATCATTGGAGTTAGTTTTGCAATTGCAGTAGGCAATGACCTCTTTACCATTGAAAGGAACGTTATTGCAAGTAGTCAACAGTCAAGTGAATCTTGTATGGAAGAAACAGTGAGAAACAGCCCCTATTTCGTACAAAAGCTTTCATCTTGATTTCTCTAAATTATTATTCCTGAAGTCTAGTATTGTCTGGTTTCACTGAAATACCAATCCATGACCCACTACACTTGCTGCAAAGAGAGCTTTCTGAAAGGGGGCAGAGAGCTTGGTCTGATCCTAAATTCCCATAGTGTTCACATGAGTAATTCTGATAGGGACCAGTCCTTTAATTCATTAGATTTACATTTAATCCTTACGAGCCCTTTGTATTCATGAGAGAGACCCTCACCTGTAGGTTTGGAACTAGAGATTGAACATAACTTTCTACACGAGTGTAGCAGTTACTCCCTTGTACGGAGCACTAATCAGTGCCGCAGTAGAGTGAATTTACTACTACTACTAAATTCAAAGCATCTTAAACATTCCTCTTCTGTGAGTACTCAAAAGATAGGAGGTATGAGAAGGGCTGATGAGGCCTTTTAATGTATAGAAACAATTCAAAGTATCCTTTGTTGTTGTTGTTGTTTCTTTGTTTTTTTTTAATGGAACTTCTGGAGTATCTTTGAGCTGGTAATGTGAAACAGTTTTGGAGAACATATGAATAGTTAAGTCCATAAATTTCCTGACTTATTCTGAGAAAAAACTGTTGCTACAGTATTTACATGTAGACTAAGCCTCCATCTTGTCAGAAATGTTCCAAATCCAGTGTTAACCAGATCAACTGAAAATGACTAGCATACCAGGAGGCAAAGTTTGGGAGCTTCCATGTAGCTGAAGCGCCTGCCTGGTTGTCCTGAGTTCCGCAGACCGTGATGGAGCCAGCCTGTGTCACAATGTGTGGATTATTTGCTAGCTGATGTGCGGTACCTCACGTTCTCACAGGTTCTCGGCATCTGTGCAATGAAGGCACTCCTGGTATTCATGCCTCCTGACGACAACACCCAAGAGGAAAGTTGAGAAACCAGTGTGAATTGAGATGAGTCAGTTACCAGGAAAGGAGTTAAATGGAACAAGTGAGTAACAGATGCATGTTGAATGGAATACAATATGACGATTTACTTAAAGAAAAATCAAGTTTTGCTGAAAACAGTGCATATGTCTTTAACTCGTATGCTTTTGTGTAGGTGAAAAGTCACTAATCCTCTCCAGTAGATTATCCGTTTTCCTGGCTTTGCTTTGCTGATTCAGTGATACTGGGCTTGCCAGAATAAGTTATTTTAGCCTAAACCTTAAGAGATAAGAGCAGAATAAACTGCGTGAAGGCAGAGGGAAGAGTATGGCCAAGATGAATTGTAGATGCACAGGAAGATGTTACTTGGGAACAAGAAGGAACTGCTAGAGTGGTAGAATCAGTAAGGTAGGAGAATTACCTTGTTTCTCTTATTTTAACTAATAAAGATCTGTAGTAATTACTGTATGCCTAGGAATGTGGCAAGATCTTGAGGAAAATGTAAGAAACAAGGCTTGTAATTTTGTACAATTTGGAGATAACTGCTCATAAGCCTTACCACAAGGTCTTTTTATTTGGGTACAGAGTCTGTTTCAGTATGAATCTCTTCCAAATCTTGTGAAAATACTGTTCTGCAAGTCATATTTTTTTCTTTTTTTTTTCTTTTCCGCGTCTTTATGGAAGGTGATGAAGTGTTCAACCATTAGCAGATGGTTAGTGCACGGACTAGATGAGCTATGGACCCTTCTTAAATTGAGCCTCTATTTGTGTAGATGTTTTATGGTTAAGATAGGACTCAACTGAGCAGGTCTTTCTTCTCAGTTAGTATTTAGATGCATAGGACTAAATTTTGCATCTATAAAACAAGTCCTTAGGACACTGTTCAGCTCATCATTAAAATGATCCGATGATCTGTCTTAAGAATGAAGATCACGACACACTTGAGATACTACTTCTTTCTGGCATAGTAAAAGTTCAGACTCTACTGTAACTGGGGACTCTAACTGTGACTTACAAGTGAAATCGAATAAATGGGAATGGAAATAGCTTGCTCCTCCTCAGCCCTTCTCCCGGAATCCCTGTGGAATACCCTTGGGAACGGCCTTCTCTCCCCATTGTGAGCTCATGGCGGAACGCCTGGCTTTGCCTTCACAGAGAAACCACAGTCGGGTCTGGTTTCGATGACTTTGCTCCTTGTTGGTTAAAGCTATGGGATGTAACCAAAGCTACATCCGGGGGGTGGGGCTGTATTGCTGAAATTCCGTATGCTGTTATTTAAAACATGGAGCTTGTCATAACTAGGAAGGGAACGGGCATGCTGTGCGTCCTGGGAGACAGAGAGATTGCCAGCTGGCACTAGCTAAGAGTTATTACTAAGTCGTTTTGGTTTACAAAAACTTGTATAATTAAGTCTTAAAATTGTAAGCTAGGCTATTGCTGCTGTAATACACATCCTTACTAACAGAGTAGAAATTACTTCTGTAGTTATATTACAAGTCTTATCCTTCCTAGAGTCCACTGTGCATCAGCAAACCCTGTCTATGCTTGGTGCTGTTTCTGCTGCTTTGTCCTTGCAGCTGCTAGGCTTCTAACTCTTGCATCCTAATTAACACCTTCACATACCTGCGATAAAAATGGGAGCCCAAGTGTTACAGCATGTTTACTTCTTGTGCTAGGGAAGAGGGGGAGCAGAAAGCTGCCCTCTAACAAGAGAGGGGTGGGAGGGAAAAGGCTGAGCCTTTCTGTGTGAGTGAGAGAGCCAGAACATGAACAAGTTGTAAATGCTGCTAGGTCACCAAAAACTTGACTTGGAGAATAAATTACCTGATACCCAGAGTTAATGTTATCTGCCTTATGACTTTTTTTTTTCCCAACTATTTCAAGAGGGAAAAAAAAGGAACTCTCAATCGTATTTTAAAAAAGCTTGTGCTTCATAACAGCAAGCAAAATAGAGCAAGCAGATTGCAAGAAGGAGCCCTGCAACATGACTGCAGAGGTCCCTTTTTCACAACACAAGTGGTTTCAGCAAGCAGGACCCAGTCCACCCTTTGATTCTGTTGTTGTCAAGAAGCCCTGTGTAACTGAGACTTTCCTGTTTTGAATTTTATATAGCTACTGGAAGCCAAGATTTGTTTCCTTGTGAAATCTGTGGAAGACATTTTGCACAAGACGTTCTGGTAAAACAAAAGTTTCTTTCTTTCTTGGGAATGTGGATGTGTTTAGCTGAAAAGGAGTGGTGAGAACTGGGGAAGGAGGGGGTGACTGGCAAGTGGAGAAATGGATTGAACACATGTTTGAAGAAACAAATTATCTAAAAAATGCTTTCATGAGTAGACTGGATTAAAGATTTGGTAAAAGTTCATAAAAATATCTGTGACTTTAGATTACATCTTGCATGATCTTAATTTACTTTCTTCCCCCCAAACTGTTGTTTATTTTTAAAATAACTTTTAAAATTACAATTAAAATAATATATCTATTTTGAAATAATGTATCTATGCTAGCTGCTTTTTTTGTTCCCAGGTTTCTATACAGAATTTGTCATTTTATGTTCCCTGGGAAAAATAGACCAATAAAGCAGCTGATACGTAGTTTCTTTGACAACACAGTATTGGCACCAGGCTCTGCCCAAAACTTGCTGAAGCAAATAACAAGATTCATATTGACCTCACTGATGCCTAGATTTCAAGTAAATGGGGGCCTTCACAATTTGTCTAAAGTAACTTAACTTCAAGGTTTTTTAAAAGGGAGGAGGAGGAACTCTGCTTGCAGTCCCCTCCCTCTTAAGGTTTTGCATTTATGGCAATGCAGTAAATGAGATCAGCCTGGCAATATAACTGAAAAGTAACACTGGGTGGGGAACAGGTAGGACAAAAGCAAATTTAAGTGACGATGGCTACTGAGAGTATTTCCACCTACTGTATCTTAAATCAGGCACATGAAGAATGTGATCATTTAATCTAACACTTCTGTTGGAGAAGCCATCTAGGTACGGTTATGTGCGGGAAGGAGGAGAGAGATTTTTTGGCACCATGACCAGTGTGAGGACTAAGGCCATAATGCCCCTTGGTGCCTGAATGACCTGGGACTGGCATGCTCAAGACAGCGATATCTGCTGTCCCTGTTGTGCAGCCGAGGAGTCCTTTCAACTTTGCTGTCAAAAAGTGTTGAGGAACACATGATAAGGACTTGAAGGACAACAGTAGCAAGGCCCAAAGGGAAATGAGAATTCAGAAACGTGTAGTGAAAGGATGTGCTTCTAGGCTCAGCTGAGCTGTGACTGAAGGCTTAAGTCTGGGAAGAGAGGGTGGGCAGCACAGCCTAACCAATGAGAAAACTGAGGCAAATGACTGAAAGGAGTCAGGTCTTTAATTTACTAGCTGCAAATGGGCTCAAAAAGGTGCAGTCCACAACGTGAAAGGCTGTGTTCTGTGTTCGTTGCAAAGAGAAAATCGTCCGTGCTCCTGCAGAAGTCTGAGATTAATACTAAGAATCTGGGCTACTGCTGAATCTTAAAACCTCCTTTGTGGGGAGGTATGACTCTTCCCCAGAAGTGGCACCTGTATATCTATCTACCTAAAGTTTCTTTTCCTTTTTTTTTTTTTTCCAGCTGTACACAGTATTCTTACGTGTCACACTGAACTGTCAGATCACTGCTTGCTATTAAAGCAGCTGCTCCATTTCATCTGGAGACTGTCACTATTTTAGTGGTGCTGATGGGATGAACAGTGCTGTTGTTTGTCAGAGGAGCCCTGAGTCTGGAATACTTAAACTCAAAGAACTAATAATGTAAATATCAGCTCTTTTAATGAGATCAATCTGTTCTCTGTCTTAACCAAGAAAGAATATGGACTTAAGGCGGGGGAGAGTCCAAAGAGACTGATACCTCTCCATAGGCTCAATCTGTTGTTCTTTGTCCTCCAGCATGGCTCAGAACAGTGGGAACTCAAAGTGGGTTGTAGTTCTTCTTTCTCAAACCAGAGATGTACTTTTTGACTACTTTTAAAAGTTTTGTTGAACTCCTGAACATCCTTCTCCCTGCCCCCCGTCCCAAAAGCCACTTCAGCTCTCTGTCCCCGGATAGAAGTAGATGTAATTTTAAAGCCTTTATAAAGAAACAGCATTAACAGAGCATGACTTCAGCCCATAAATGCTTATTTTTCTTTGCATCCTAGATGAGGCATGGGCCAATATGCAAGAAAGTCTTTAACAAGAAGCGCAAGCCCTTCAATTCTTCGAAACAGAGACTGCAGGGAACAGAAATTACCACAGTGAAAAAACAGCCCCCACGAAAGGTATAGTTAAAGCTAAAGCTTATGCATTATCTCAGACTGCAATCTTTCGTTCACTAACACTATAGTTTCCTCCAGAGACAAAGCCTGGATATTGTGGATGAGTCTCACATACGTGCTTGACTTGGTGCCAAATCCTTTCTTTCCTCTCTTTCTCTGTACTGTTACTATATGAGAATATTTCTCAGTTCAGAAACCAAAGTAGTAAGTACTATGACTATTGTGGACACACAAGTGTTTCCGTTCTAGGAAATGCTCATTTATATATTTTGAAGACTGCATAAATCTCTGACAGATTTCTCTTCACTGAAATCTGAAAGACAGCATCATCCAAGGTAGTCTGGTGCAAGAATGGCATCTTTGATTAAAACTCAGAGCTATTAGCAGCCCCAGCTCTTCAACAGATGAAATTGCAGATGCACTGCTGTTGAAATCAAAGTTTTTAAATACATTTTAAAATGTATTCAAATTTATTTATGGAGTTAGAGGGGAGAAAGTCCTACTGAAGCAAGATTTTCTTTATGCATACTTAAAGGAGGAGGTGAATACACATGTGCATTTCTATATATAATTTGAGCCAGAGATGTCAAACCATTGCTGGCTCAATGGTAGCCGTGCAGGCTATCATTGTAAAATGCTCTTGAAAAGCAGCTGGAGAAAGAGACAAAAGTGCACAAAGGCTTGAAAGGCTAAAAAGGAAAGTGAGGAAAGTTGAAAATAAAAGTAAGGGACTGAACAATGGAGCAGATAGGGAGGCCTTGGTCTTACCACTTTTCTAATTCCTTTTAAGTACCTCGTACCTAAACAGTCTGCCACAATCAGACTGTTTTTGTTGGAGTCGTCGTAACTTTCACCGTCTTCTGCTGATGTCAATAGATGCTAAATCAGCTAAAATAGCTTTCCTAAGCCTTTCAGAAAAGCAGGTTTCTTCTGTTTGTAGCCTTTTTTTTTCCTCTCTCTTGAAATTTTATTTATTGGATGAACCCTCTAATACTTTTCTCTGTCCCTTGCAAGGGGGAAATAAAATTTGTATCTTTCTTTGATTCCTTCACAGAACCAAATGGAAAGGAAATCTAACTGGAGGCAGCACCATGAGGATTTTATTAATGCTATTCAATCAGCCAAACAAGTCACAAAAGCTGTAAAAGAGGGCCAGCCTCTTCCTCCTCCTCCCCCACCAAGTGTTAATCCAGGTTTGTGGTCTGGTTTCTCTTATTATTGATCTTGCACATTTTTAGTAAAAGAGTGAACTCTCATTCACAGCTGGGCTTCAGTTTTGCACCCACCTGTGTAACCCAATGTGAACATCAACTACATCCATGCTCTCTATTTTTCAGCTGCATTTATTGAATTAAAGTGAGTAGGAGAGCAGTGAAGAGCTGGCAGCAGGCAGGAAAAAACTAATTGCACATCTAAAGGCAGAAAGACTTGGGTCTCGTATTCAGTAGTGTTTGGGGGAGGAAATGGGATGCCTGTGTCCTAGCACAGATTGTAGCAAGGGTGAAATGTGTCCCCTGACCATTCCAGATCACTGCTGTGTGCAAAGGCTTCCCCGCTCCACATGGTAGCCGTTCCACTAGCCCCTTCTCACCCCAAGCGTGCAGTTAGGGGAAGTCATTTAGAAAAAGACGGGTCTGTTTTACTACTAATACCAGGTGTAGCCTTTACACTGAGTTCACTGTGCTGGAAGTTATGAATCCAGAAAGATATGCATGCAGCAAATGTTTCTCATGATTTATGAAATGTGGGAACAAGCTTGGAAAGGGTCTCAGTGGACTTATAAAGGGAGGAACGCTTCTCTCGGCTCATTCACAGAGCAAGAATTCATGACTGATACCAAAACCAGCTGTGGTGACTCCAGTCTTTCTCCTCTTCTACATGACGGCAATGCAATAAAGCAGTGGGACGAGTTCTCCTTTCTTGATTGGGGTCAAACTCCTCTCTGAATTTATACTGTTGAATTCTTTAATTACTGTGCTGCTTCTTGTATGGCTCTTCCAGCTCTAACTTATATGTAGCTCTCCTGACTTTGCAGTACTAGTTTCTGCTAAGAAACCTGGATCTGTGATGTGCCTCAGCTGGCTGGGTGCAGCTTCCTAATCAGTATTTTTCAGATGTCCAAAGGAAATTGTTTTAGTGAAGATAAATAACAATCTTAACAACCAGTCTTCCAAAGTAGTCTTACAGGGAACTTGCTTATAAATATTGCTTTTTCTGACCATTTGTGAAATTGTGGTGTTTGGAAAGGAGTAAGACAAAAGTGATATATTTTGCCTTCATTAATGTCCAGGAAGGTATGTCTAAAAGCAGTTATTTGCAGTGTTAATACCACTGGTAGGCCAGGTGTGGGTCTATGTGCGCTCCTCCAACCTACCTGTGGTATCACCAGTGAAGGAGGGCAGTTCTTCTCCAGTAGGGTATGATCTGTGACACAGCTTGTTCTTTTCTTGTGACTAGATTATATTCAGTGCCCATACTGCTTGAGAAGATTTAATGAGGCTGCAGCACAGAAGCACATCAAGTTTTGTGAAGAACAAGCTGCTCGCCGTGCCTTTGCAGCAGGCCTAAAGTCCACCAGACAGGCTCCAGTAAGCAAACGCATTCATGCTTGTATTCTCTAGAAGACAGATTTTCCAGTGTTTGGTGAAGACACATTTTTCACATACTTAAGGAAGGCTGAGGGAACCTTAAGACAAAGTATAAACTGAAGTTTGAGAAGTTCCATGAAACCGGAGCTTTTTGTCTGATATAAAAGTGACAGAACACAACAGTATGGAAAAGTTATAGAATAATTTAGGTTCTTCTATGATTAGATTCCAGGGAGCAGTTAAAATGAGACAGAAATACAGGCAGCTTTTGCAAAATCTAGAGAAAGCTCTTCCTGTTCATGAAGGTTCTTCAGCTGTTCTCTAAAAACTGATAGGTTATTTACTCCCTGGATGCAAGACATAAAGCCAAAGAGCTTAGCTGCTTGGAGAGCCAGAAAAGTAGAGCTACTTGGCTCTGTTTAGATGTAAACTCGCTTTTATCTCTTTCAGTAGGACGATTAACTTCCTAGTGGGAAGGGGGCACACCTTACTAGTGGCCCTTTCTGATGCTGCTTCCTCAGTATTTTGGAGAGCTGTTATCAGGTTCCAAAAGCCCTTTGCTAGATCTGAGTGTGCACTGTGCTATCTTCCTGTCTTACTAGGGCAAGCAACCAGTGACTCAGAAAAAGAACCCCACCTTAACAAGTGCTGTGTTATCACTGCTTCAGAAGCGAGCACAAGAAGCTGGCAATACAAATGAACCTAGGCCAGGTAAGGAATAGTAGTCATACATATTTAAATTTGTTTAATAGTAAATTCTGATATATTGGAGGTGGTAAGGCATTTTTTCTAATAGAAATTGGACTTCAATTGGACTTTATTTTTTTTAAGTCAAGAACTTGAAATCCCAGCCTTTTTATTCCAATGGCAAGGTGGAAGATGAGAAATTAGTGCTGCTTTGCATTTAAATGTTATTGGGTTGATATGACTTTCTCCCTGACAATTCAGTTTTGAAATTGATAACACAAGCCACATCCCTAAAAGGGTTCCCTCTAAATAAGATTCTCTGTTTGCTAGCATCCACTGTTACCAATAATTGTAACCACTACTCAGTTTATGATTAAAAAGGTTTTTCAAAGTTATTTTAAAGGCTGTTTACAGATTAACATGTGCAATGATAATACATACCTTTCTTACTGCGTGAATCAATATCTTTGTTACATGTTGAATTCACTTATGTAGTATTTTTTATATGTTTTTTTTTAAATAATTATTTACAGAGGCCACTCCTGGGGTGCTGCAGAAAAACAGGAAATCATCGGGTGTATCCACTGGAAAAAAAACATCAGGAGATCATGGGTAAGGAACACTATCTTAACAGAATAACATAGAAAGACCTCACCTGCTTCTGTGTATATGCCATATCCTGTTGCTGTGTTTATGCTATCATCATTTTTGTGGTAATTAAAGCAATGAATTGCACTGAAAAGTTCTTGCAGAACTCCTCATGTCCCCACTACAACCTGTTGAAGGGAGTTATTTTGGTGCTAAATGCTCCTCAGCTTTTGGGGCAACTTCATCTGAAGTATAGGCAGTGCTTATGGTCTTGCAGTAACAGCCATCTCAAGAGTGTTTGGTTCTTAACAGTGCAAGCTTCTCTTGCAGGCCTTGTGTCCTGCTGTGGCCACATTTTCCAACTGAGAGAGATGCATGGAGAGCCCATGCAGAGCCATGTCAGTGCAGCAACTAGGGTTTCAGCCAATAACAGTCGTAGTGCTGTGCTGCAAGGAAACGGCTTCGATGATCAGCTTCTTGCACGCCTGCCAGAAACTGTCCACAGCAGAAAATGAGATCCAGGCAGGGAATATGGCTAAGAAAGCTTTCCTATAGCTGACAAGTTATTCTAAGCCTGGGAGATGAGCTTGTAAGACTCTCTTGTCCTTAGACCCTGGGATAACCAAAGGGATCCTGGGATGTGTGCAAAACTTTTGGTGCAGGGTAGAGACTTTCCATCCAAAGGATCAAAGGAGCTTCATCATGCTCAGCCCCCTCACTTTTGCCAGGAACTAAGACACACAGATCTGGGGTTATAGCTGGAGTTTAAAGAGGTCTGGAGCAACCTATGTTTCAAGCAGATCCATGAATTAGACATCCACACTATCATCCAAAATACAGAATAGCATCCACATAAACCTGTTGGGACAACAAAAATGCAACGTACTTCTCCTTCCCTCCATTGATACAGTGCCTATTCCTTCTCATATTCCTGACTGCTTTCTGCATTTTGGGCATCTCCTTTCACCTCCTCATGCCAGTTATTAGACAAGTGCACAGGCCGTCCTTCCACCCTGTATTCTAAATGGTTTATCTTTTCTGTCTTCTAATGGCTTATTAGTGACTAATAGACCAAAGTCTCAGTCGAAGTGTGCTTTTAAGGTGTGAAGTTCTTTCCAGAAGTTGCGCAAGCTGTAGAATGGGATAATGCAAAGTAGCCCATGTCCAGGCTCTTATAAGCTGTTATATAGATATAATAGCCTGATGAATGGAAATGGAGAATACACATTGTAAAATAATATATATATATAAAAGAAATAAAAAGATCACACCCCAATCTTTCTTCACTTTTAAGTTAAAGATAAGTCACAATCTGTAGCAAATGTATAGCTGGCCCAGTGTACTGTGCTGAAGTGTGCCAATGGGGTGGTTGAAGATCTGGATGATTTACGGAAGGATAGATGGCATGGTCCCTAGCAGTGTCCCGTTATCTGTGTCACTGCCCAAAACTTGGAGCAGGAGAGTAAACTAGATCCCTGGCTGACCCTGATTGATAGTCCTAGATGGGCAAGTTCAGGGAAGCTGCGGGAAAGGTAAATATCGCCATAATGTTCCTTCCAAAGATTGCTTTCATTGTAGTGACAGGTCTGCTGGGAATTCTTGGTAGAAACAGTCTCTTCTTTTCAGGAATACTACTTTTATTTGGTGGTATTTAGAGTGGTTTGAAACTGGGGCTGCTACTGCTGGTGGCAAACCCGTCAGCACACCAGACAGCCAGCACAACAGGATCGTTATGACCATCTGCTTCAGGGCAGCACTGCTGTAGAACAGGTGTAGGTGAGCTTGAGGAGTTGGACAATAGAAGAGAAACAGGGACAAACTCAGGGTGTCAAGTTCAAAGGAAAGGAGTGAAGATGCAGTAGACAGTACTTTGTCCTTTATAACACCATGCCAAAGAAGTCTTACAAATTGGAGGAGTTCCTGGGACGTATGCTGTGCTTGGTATCTGCTGGAGGACTCATGCCAAGTGGGAGGAAAGTGTGTTTCACCTTGCATCTTTGCATGCAGAGCCCAAAACGGGATATCTGGTTTTCATACTCATTTTGTCTTGAATATATCATCTGGATTGCTGCTGCTCTAAAACCACTTTAAGAATTGACATAGCAAGCGTGTATTCTGTTACAAATTGCTGATGCAGGTTAAGCTAATGTGTAGGAAAGAAGTTGTAACTAGAAACATGGAAATCAACTTTTCAGTCTGGGAATGAGGGATCTGCTCGTGGGCTGTTGGAAATTGCTGCATTTTCCATAGCACTTGAGCTTTGCCAGGTGCTGGATGGAGTTCGAGCTTGTACGAGATCAGTTTCAGCATGAACCAAAAGTGCGTTTTAGCTGAGAAAGCTGCCATGAGAAACAGTGGCTTTGAGCAATGCAAATCTCTCTGAGGATTATTAAATCTGAAAGGCAGTAACAGAAACAACCAGTTGCCAGACTTGCCTTATTCTTGTTGCGGCTATGAAAGGTAGATGAGTAAAATTAAGTAAGTTTTCCGTAAACTTAATCTCACTAACATAGGAAGGGTTACATTTTTAAGATTTTACAAGGATTTGGGAAGGAAAAAGCTGAAGCAAATATGTCAAGACAGTCTAGATCACTTCCAGAGAGAATTGTGCAGGGCCATAAAAAGTTAAATGCCAAAGATTTACATTTTTTTTCTGAAAGATCTTAACTGTTGTCTAAATATTTGAAAAGTAAACTTTTTCATATATATTTGCCTTGGTTTAATCTTCTATGTCAAGTGAAGTAAATAATGTGGTTTCTATATGCATAAGTAAATATCTTGTTGTCACTTACAGACTGCAAATGCACAACAAAAAATAAAGTGGCTGGTGGCCAAGGATCTGGGGGTTTTCCTCTGAAGCATTACTGAAGACCCTAAGAATGCAGTTCTCCAACACCTCTTCCTCTCCGAGTGTCACAGCTTAATACCTTGAGCATGATAATAATAACAACAAAATGTTACCATATGCAATAATGGTAACAATAAAGTAAGCAATCTGAAATTCCCTGTCCTACTTCGTTTTTTTTTCTTAGCTGTAAGTTACATTTTATAAAAGCTTTTCTGTTTTTTTTTTTTTTTTTTTTTTTTAATTTTTTTTTCACTTTCTTTTATTTAATTTTTTCCCTTAAAAAAAATGTTTCCACGTGTTTAAAAAANTTTTTTTTTTTTTTTTTTTTTTTTTTTTTAATATTTTCTTCACTTCCTTGAATTGAATTGATTACCTTAAAGAGAATGTTACCAGTGGCTTAAACAAAATGTAGGAAGATCCAGTGTCATGCAGTTTTTCCTAACACTTTGCTTTGACCGATTGAGTAAGATAGCTGAGACTTGTGGAACCTAATGTACAGCTTCATAGACTATTTCAGTAAAAGGGCTAAATGGTGGGACTAGCTGAGCACACTGTGCATCAGCATTAAAGAACTTCACGATCTGACTAATTAAAACCAATTTGCATTCTCCCATAAAAATTTTAATTGCCATCAGAAATTGATTGCTAAGACAGAAATATGGAGGAGGCACACTGCCCCCTTTTTTTCTTTGACCACATTATTACTGGTTTATTACTGGTCTATTACTTCTTAGACCATCCTGCATGAACTTCAACTGTTGCAATATTTTAGCTGAGTAGTTCCCAGTGATGTCTTTTAATTAAAAAGGAATTTTCATGGATATGACATGTTACAAAGCAAATGAAGATTAAAAGCAGTTTATAGAGTTCACTTAAAAGTGTATTTAGAGTCTAATTAATAGTGTGATTGGATAAATATACAAAAGCTGAACACTGAAATAAGCGCAACTGCTATAGCTAGGCTGAATTTGGAAACATACATGAGGCACATATAATAATAATGCTTCTTAACCTGTTTTTTAATCCAGGAAGTAGAAAACATGTAGGAAACCATCAAGAAAAACACAAACACACCCCATCGTATTCTATCAATCACAGCTTTTTCCTTTACAGCCAAATAAATGAGCTCTCAAAATTTAATCAACGTTATACTATGTTTTTTTTCTCCCCCACCTACTTTTTCCCTGTGTTGCTTTTTGCTGTGAGAGAGAACTTTCCAGGGTCTTACAGAAAATTCAGCTATATGGACAGGTGCACTGCCTTAAAGAATTAAAAAAAAATCTGTTAGCAGAAATGAATCAATCATCAATATATGAAACTTACCATCACATTTCAGATGGGCTTTAGAAAATTTTTGAGAATTAACAGCAATTAATTGGTTAAGAAAATGGATGGTCTGGACAGGAACAATCAAAAATAAAATAAGAAAGAAGAAGTGAGTATGTGGAGTTGGAAATACATGGAGTGGGGAACGAGAACTAGGAATATGTTCACAGGGACTTAATACAGTTCTTTGATTCTGTGGAACATGTTAACTTCTTTACACTAGCTTGTCAGGTTTGCATTGTTTCTTTTTTTAATTTTTTTTTGTAAGAGTGCTTTTTTGTGTGAGGGCAACTGTTTACTAAGTTTTGTCCATTTAACAGTATCATACGATCATATTAATCCTGTTGTTTAACTGCAACATAAAACTTTGCTTCTCCAGTATTCCAAGTGCTCCTAGATGAAGCAGTATTTTTATTTCTATATATTCTGTTAGGTAAAATACCCTGATGAAGATATCTTAAGGGTTTTTTTCTAGAATGTGATCAGGTCTTTCTGCTCGGCAAATCAGTGCTCAACTGGGCCACACGTCTTCGCGATTTTTTTTTCCTTTTTTTTTTTTTTTCCCCTTTTTCCTTCTGAAAAATGGCACAGAATGTGGTGGTGTTTGTATTTCTTGGAGAACGATAACAGTTTTCAAGTAGAGAATGTACTAAGAATGTTTCAAGTAGATAAATGTTTACTGTATTCTGCCTAACCTGAGTGAAGGGATATGCTGTTTTTCATGCTGATTTCAACCACAAAGTTTTTGCTGATCTGAGTGTGAGCAGAACTTGAAGCCTATATGATTATAGCATCTGTGAAGTTGCAGGTATAAATGACCAATGAAACTTCACCTTTCTGTCTTTACTCTTTGAGAACTTTTGCTTATGGTTACAGCAATATATTAAGGTTATAATAGTGTACTATATAAAGAATGCAAAAAGTAGCATGGCAAAATGCAGTAGCAAAACTATGTTAGGGAACAATCATTGAGACAGATCAGAGTTTATTCTGGGGTAGTTTAATGTGATTAAACCATTTTGTAATGAAGGCAGCCTAGATAATCTTTTCTAAACCATCTGTATGATGGTGCTCGGACACTTATAACCTAATCATTGCCTTCATTTAAGGAAGAGAAATATAAATCACATATTATGCACTCAGGTAGAATTGTGCAGAACCAGAGAGAGAGATATTGCAGTTCTGCAATTTGACCACATGCATTTTGTATTGCTATAGAGTGAACCACATTTTCAGACAGACATTGCAAAATTGTAAGATGAAGTGGTGACAGCTAATCTGGAAAAAAAAAGTCTTTGATATGCACCACTCTAGAGTATTTCTTTTGTGTACTATATATGGGATACTGATGAGCAACTTAATGATTTATATATGCATTACACAGGCAAAACTGTAGCAAAAAATAACTCTACCTACTTTACAGATTAGAAACTGAACCTGGTGAGGGTGAAGTAGCTGCAATCAGTAATCTGGAGAGGTGGTTTCCCTGCCCAATGGGAGCTGCCAACCACCAGCATTTCCCAAGTAATCCAGCTGGGTTTCTCAGCTGTTGTCCCATATCCCACCCTATCTTCCTTGTGCATGGTTCCCCTTTGCACCCCCCTGCCCCGAGGAGGAGACTTGGTTTGTGTTGGGGAAGAAGGGAGGCGGGGAGGTAGCATCAGCCGCTGCTGGAGCTGCCTTTTTTCCCCAGCGTGTCGTTGGCATCGTGGGCTGTGACTCCCATGGGCTTCCTTGATGCTGCTCACAGCACCCGGGGGCCTGCAGAAGCAACCGGCTCCCTGATGCAACCAGGTGAGCCTAGGAGAGCTTGCAGGGAAGTGCTGCTCACTAATTCAATATTATAAACAGCTGAAGGGGTTTCTTGTGCTCATTCTCCTGAACTTCTGAAATAGCTAGAGCCTGGAGAAACAATTTAAGATGAGTTTTTTTTTTTTTTTACTTTGTTTTTAAAATAGATTCTGAAAAAAAATCATGAGCCTTGATTACTAAAGGCTTCTCAGCTGACACAAAAAAAAAAAAAACTATGCAAAACTCTATATTTTAAGTATCCCATGAATCACATCTTGAGTTCTGAGAATTTTAAAATAAAACAATTATTTCTGTAATCATGACCTTCTGAAATAACTTTAATATTGTTATTATTTCACTGTCAGTTTTCTCTATATTTAAAATGGCAAAAATCCTGAAAAACAAATCTGAATGGATCAATGGGATTAAAGCAAACATTATTACATATTTAAGATTTTACTTGTCTGTTTTTACTTTTAAATACCATTACAGTATACTTTCTAAAGAGTTTTAATAAAACAAATATTTTGTTATATACTTTAATGAGACTCCCTCTTTAACTAGTAGTTATATATGATTAGCATTTCTCCCCAAAGTGTCTTTCTAGATTTCACAACAGCTTGAGATCTTGATGTCTCTGCACAGCTCAGGATGCTGTCAGCCAGCCTGCTGGTCCATTGCATTTAGCTCAAAGAATATGGTCATGATTCCAGCTCAGTATTTCCATATCTTTTTAACAGAACCTTTTAATTCAAGGACAAATGTTTCAACAATTAGCTACATCTGTTATAGAAGCACAAACCAAAATGATGAAATGATCAGACAGTGCTATGACACTCTGCATTATTTTTTAAAGCACGTAATCTTGAATGAAGCCAAGTAAATACAATTTGTATAAACAGGAGGAACAATGTAGTAAAAGAATACACACATACCTTTAAAAGTCTGGAAAAGAATAAGATAGACTAGTACATTGTGCATACACTGTTGTTTCCAACTTTTTCATTATTGGGGAATTCATAATTTAAACAACTACCAACTGAACAATAACACACAACTATCCACTCTTCCTACTCCTGTTGCTATTAAAAGAATCAGTTAAAAATTCTTTTGTCTTATGCAAAAAAAACCTCATTTTCATCATTTAAAAAAAATCAACAGTGGAGCCGAATATATATTCTGGAACCAAATGCATTATTACAATTTTCCCAAATTCACATGCTGATAAACTTGTAAAAATACATAGATTTGTCAGTGTAGTTTGTTAGTATGAAAATAGCAACCCTTTCAAAAACATCGATAATTTGAAACTGTAAAAAATCCTGTGATTAATGGGGAAGAGAACGTGCTTATACCATGCTATACCTGTATTGATGATTAAGTACTATTAATTCTCTATGGGTTTAATGACAAAAGTATATCTCAGATTATAAGATCATTGGTTCAGATTCAGGAATTCTGCTTGTCTGAGCTGCAAAAGTATACATTCCTAATAATAGCATAAACAGAAAGTGGGAAGATTTTGTTTTTCTTTTTAATAGGTATGGGTTAGGCAAGAAAACAAATTCTGTCTGTTTGTTTTTAATGATGTAATTTACTGAGAAATATATTTTTGTAACTTTTGCTACTCTATTTGTCAGGGGAATGAACCATGATACCAACACGTTGCCAGATGGAAATATATGTTCACAAATGTGGACAGCCTACCGTAGGCAACAAACACAATCCCCATGTCCTGGCTTGAAAGAAGCAAGTCAATGTCCTTTTCTTTTTCCTTTCTTTTCATTTTTTCTTTTCCCTGATGATGTCAGTGACAATTTTGAGGAAGTTTCATATCCCACAAATAGTGGCCTTGAGTAGTGCCCAGAGCGAGGAGGGCGAGGTGCCTGTCCCAACCCTTGGGCGCCTGGGATGAACACGGATTCAGGAGCAGCCCCTGTGCATGTGGCCTTGCCAGGGCTGGCCGCCTGTCAAGGAATGCAGGTTTTGGATGGCTGTAATTAATAATCATTTCCCAGACTAAACAGAGGCCATTTTTATCAACAGAAGGGTGACTAAAGGCCCCTTGGTTAGGAAGTACTATTTTTATTGAGTGTTAAATCAAGCAAGACATTGAGCCAACACAGGTTTAAATTTAAGTAACTGCTTAAGTGCTCTACAAGAGTAAGACCAATGTCTAATATCTCACCAAATCCAGTTCTGAATGGAAATGATATGTTTTATTGTAACCTTTGAGACTATTCATTCCCTCTTCTGAAAACACCATGAATACTAGAGATCTCTTATATCAGGTAGCACTGGTAGTTTTTTTTTCCAGCCCTAGGAATAATGCAGGAGATGCACATAGCTGTAGTGCATTTCAGAAAATGAAATCTAGTTAAACATAATCACAAGAGTGATTTTCTTCATTTTATAGGAGAGAAACAAGGAGATAAAATTTCCTCTTGGAATGATGTTGATTTAAATTAAAAAATCACAAAGTTGAGTAATTAAGTGCTTTACACTGAAAGCTATGTGAGATTCATAAATCATTCATATTAACAATTTGTTACTTGTATAGATTTACAGTGATTTATGGCCCATTAAAGCTATGTTTTTCTATGATTTCTCTCTCTGTCCCCACTTCTTCCCATTCACCCTAACCCTCTCTTGCCTACCACAGCAGCCATAATTTGACATGATCCCGTTATGGATACTTTGAATTTCTAGTGAAGACATTTATTCAGTTGTTCAGCAGAAATGTAAGAAAAACGTGGAGAGAGTTGAGGAAAATACGTTAATCTTACTATTGCCATATGCCAAAAACTAATAGTAGTATGAAAATAGAGCTTCTTGTTTATTATTCTGAATGGATCTACCCTCTTCATAATGCACTTTGAAAACATCTGGGATAGCTTTTTTGTTTACATATATATATATAAAAAAAACTCACAAAAACAACCCCCCCAGAAAATGTTCCTAACACATTTAAGTAAGAAGCATAGTCTAAAAAACCCAAACAAACAAAATCCACCTCCCCCCCTAAAAAAGCCAACAGTTATTTGAAGGCATGGTGAAAATGAGGCAATGTTACAGGATTCGTAGTGGATGGAAAGGAGCGAGGAACATGATGCAGCTGGTTTATGGCCATGCCACCGGTAGCTGGCTGTGGACCTTGCTGCTGGCCAAGGCCATTCAGCCTCTGCATTGGTTCTTCTGGACCAAATGCCATTGCAATGTCCCCAGTAGTGCTCTGGTTGTCGCATGGTGGGAGCTGCCAGAAACTCATTATATGAGTGAGATCCATGAAAGGCATGCTGGCAGTTTCAGCTGCAGTCTCTGTCTCCTTGTGCACTGGGTATTTAATGGTATCACCTGCAGGCCCTGAGGATGCTTCTTCCAGATTGATTTTGTGAAGCGACTGAGGTTCTGATAATGGCAGGTCCTCAAGAAGATGCAGGTTGTAACCTTTAACATCCACTTTGATCGGTAGATTCTTGAGGGATCCTGCTGCAAATGAGGTAGAAGTAAGGTCATATTTATTAGGCTGATGAAGGTTCAGGTTGGCAGGAATGGTTGTTGGGCATGGTGTGGGATGGACAGGTGGAAGGTTGTCTACACAGCTCATCCTCTGTAAATGAGGAGAAGGTTCGAGAGGAAGAGCAGTTTGTAGGGTTGGCTGTGAGTGAAGATGCGAGCAATTGTATTCCTCTGGCTCTGAGCTGTTCAGAACTCCATTCTGCATAGACACCCTGTCAGGAAAAGAGGACAGTACGCTGGCATCTTCCTTCAGTCTGAATGGAAGAAGCTGGTCAAGGAGACCCAGTGAGTCACCATTCTGCAACCTGCTCTTCAGCAGCTCTTGTGGATGAGTCTTCCTGGTATGGCGAGTCAAGTGGTCCTTCCGCCCAAACCTCTGGGCGCAAAACTGGCATAGGAAGTCTTTGCAGCCTGTGTGAACCACCATGTGTCGCCGCACATCTTTACGGGTATAGAAGTGACGTTCACAGTGGTCGCACTTGTGTTTCTTTTCTTTGATACTGCCAGCTGGCTTTCCTGCGTGACTTTTGAGGTGTTCCAACAAAACTTCAGTACCTCCAAACTCTTGGGCGCATACCCTGCAGGTAAGGTCCCCACTCGTGGCTGCATGAAGAGCCAAGTGTCTCTTATAGCCTAGTTTGGTGTTGTACTTCTTCCCACACTCTTCACACTTGAAGGCCATCTTGTTAGGGTCATGAGTTTGAAGGTGATTCTTCAGATGGTCTTTCCTGTGAAATGTCTTTTCACAATAGCCACATTGGTGAGATTTCTGGGGAGAATGAGTGGCTGAATGCCTAAGACAAAAAAGAAAAAAAAAAGTTATTTGCATTTACAGTCCTATAGCGCAGAACTGAGCCTGCAGCTTTAAGACTTGAAAGCACTGGCACTCTTGCAGGAAGAACATACAGTGCAGGAAGAACATATATTTTCATAGTATTATTAATAACCTAACCTCTTTTTTTTTTTTTGGCAGAGAGGGACAGATTTTAGCATCTAGAATGGAGTAGGTTAAAAATACTGCAGCAGTCTTTCTGAGTAGCAGCTGCAAATGATAGAGACTAGTTTCGTCAAATTCTCCCAATACAGGAAAATGAAAATTGACTCAGAGATGAATTATCACTAGGATATCCTTATTTTTCCCCAGACACCCACCAGAAAAGCCGTGCCTTCAGAGCTGTACCTGAGCAGTTTATATTTGGAAAGGAAGGCTTTTGTGCATCCGTGCTGCGAACACTTGTAGGGGCGCTCCCCTTTGTGCGCGTAAGTGTGGACTGTGAGCTTTTCAATGGAATCAAATATCTTCCCACAGAGTCGGCAAGGGTAATTGTCTGGCTGCTTCACTTCTCTTCCCTTCAGCAGTGAAGACCGGCCATTTCTCCATTTAGGTATAAACCTCACAAGAGCATCACAAGTGCTTCCTGAGCTGGCACAGCCAAGCTTTGCAGCAGAGGAACAGGAAATGGTCCCATAGCACTGTGCAATGCTTTTGCCTAACACTGCTCCTCTCAGTTTCCCTTTGAGTTTGCTTTTTGCTTTTACAGGTCCCAATTTATTTGGTGGTCTGAACCTGGTGGTAAGGACTCGGTCTTTATTGATGCACTGGTGAGATTCCAGCAGAGCAAAAGTTGCAAAAGCGTTTCTACAGCTGGAGCATATCCAAGCGTCTACAGGCTCTTTCTGCAATGAGAACAGAAACAGGTCTTTCTTATTAGCCATTCGAAGGGAAGGTCATACTCTTCTCACTGACCTTGCATCTTCTCCTGGGCTTTCCCAAGACCTCTGTTGTTTTCATTTATGATATTTACTGCAATGCTACCACATAGCCATTCATCTGGAAATAGGCTAACTCTAGGAGCCTGCAAGCTAGAAAGAAAAAATAATGGCTTTCTATGTTTTTCCTTAGCACTTACTGATCCTGAGTCCTTCACCCTTGTTTATCTCTGCATACTGAATTTCAAAATCTCTACACTTGTTCTTATTACGGAATTATTCATTATCTGCCACTATACAAATAGCCCAGAGCTGAGGACTAATTGGGTGTTTTTCTACACAGAAACGTAGCTTAGCAGTACATGATTTCTCCATGCTTTGGATTGACATTGCACTGCTTGTCTCTACTTGATGGCAATGGTTAATGCTTTCAAGATGGACTTCCTCACCTACTCTGATGTGTGGCATTTGACCTTCTTAAGCTTAGTAAGAAATGCTTGAGGTTTGAGACTTTCCAGTCTACTTTGGCTTAAAAGCACAAAAGCAATTTTTCACCAAGTTTTCACTAAGTAAGGCATTATTTGGTATTATATCTTGGTAATTAAGAGCTCTGAATTCTCTTGAAATACTGAAATTTGAAAAATTCAATTGAATAACAATTAAAAAGAGTTACCAAGGAAATGTACTTTCAGCCTGTACATGACCTCATACTTCCTTAGCTATCTCCATATTTTACCTAAGCATCCCATTAACTGTCCTTACTGTCAGGTTACTATGTCCTAGGGACCACCCAGAAGCTATGTCCACTGTCTGTCTTTGCAGCTGGAGTCCTCTCTTCTCTTTTCTGTGATTTAGAGTGGCCTCTCCTCCCTTCTTACTGAATTACACTCTAAAATCCTCTATGAAGTGCACAAGCAGAATACTTCCTTTCCTGAAACACCTCTGAATTCATGATTCAACTGCATTCACTGTTCAGCTTTTCCTTCTAGCTTAGATTTTTGTCTCTCAACATTCTCTTTTTCAACAACTCCCAACTTTTTTTTTAAATCACTCTAAGGATTCCTATTATCATACAAAGGAGGAAGGCACTGGATTAGAATGGAAAAATTAAGGTAAGGAAAACTGAAGCTTGTACGCAACCGGGCAGAGCATAAAGAGCAGGAACCATGAAGTGGTGAGAGAACTCTGAGGTGAGATGGTTCGGTTATCCAAAAATGAATGCTAATTTACTTTATCAATGCTAAGTTAAATTAATGCTCATTTATTAATTTTAATCCCACTGATTGATTCCACTGTTGCCATCTCTGTTAGATTATAAGCAAATATGGCTTTCCTCTGGATAGCTGCTTGATTAAAATCCCTCCTGGCTTTTTGTTAGCCTGCTACCCTTGTACCCTAGCATTACTGAAGTTAGCGACATAAACAGACAAAGTATGTAAACAAATAGTAAGTTGCTATGTCTGGTGACGACTTGAGTGCAGGTTAGGGATACTTACTGTTGTTACTGCAGGCAAAGGGCAGACATCAGATTCCTCTTTAATAAAGACTGCAGAAGCTTCCATAAATTTGGCATAATCGGCAGCATACCATACTTTTAATTCAGTGTGGGGTTCAATTGGCTGTGAATAGAAAGAAGTAACTCAGGTTTACTTGTGCCACTTAGCCTCTAGAAAATAATAGTATGTTCAAAATTGAGAGGTGTGCAGCTTATCTTCGTGTTCTTCGAATTTGTTTAAATCATTGGTCTTAGTTTCGAGGCTCAAGTGTTTTCTGAGCTTTACTGTATCATTAGACTTTTTTTTTTTTTTTTTTTTTTTGCAGTTTCTAAAAGCAAAAATGCATATGCACAGGCAGAGATTTGAGGACAGGAAGCCAAAAAGAGGAGTGACCACTACTCAGTGAAATGTATTTGTCTGTAAGCGTCAGAAATCCATCAATCTTTCCAAACAATAGAACAGGTTGATGCTTTGTCACCTAGGGGCCCATTAGACATAACATTTAACTATGGGTAAAGGCAGCAGAAAAATGCATGGTGTGTGCCCAACAGCTTGGATGCCTCCCAGTTGTCACGCTCGCTGAGCAGTGGTGTAGAGTTGATCAGTGAGTGGACTCCAAGTCAACTCGCGTATTTCTCTGTGCTGTCACTAACATGTCACACTCACTATGCACACGCTGTATTGTACTGCTATATTATCCGTCCCTCTTTCACAGAAGCCTTCCCACATAGAACAGAGCTCTCAAGCTGCAGTCTCCCATCCAGCCAACGTCTGCCCAAATTCCATAGTCCTTTGGAATGGACTATGACCTCCTCTGACAAATACTTCAGTCAATAACATAGCAAACAGAAAAACAGGCGTGATTATACTCACTGGTTAAAGCTCCGTTAGGTATTTGGATACGGGAGAAAAGCAGCTTTGGGGTCAGGATTTACCTGACTTCCTACCTCCTAACTCCAGCATTTTATTCCTCTACAATTAAAATAACAATTGGCTGTGCACCTATTGCAACACCTATCTGCATTGTATGTTAGATTTATTTAAAGTAAACTAAACTTGTGCCCCTATAAAGAATAAATTAGCTTTGAAGGACATGAGTTGTGTCTTACTCCACAAAATGTGCCATCTTAAAAATGAACTTAGTTGATAATGTCAATGCCGCATAAGCCTGGTAGGTGAAAAACAACTTTGTGAATGCTGACACATGGCAGATAATGGTGTGTAACATTCCAAATTATGAACTTCTGAGCTCTTGAGCACAAACCTGCTTGCTAGCTACAGCCCGTATGGACCAGTTGCACATTTTGATAGCATCTGGGCTAAACAAGAGTGGTATGTGCTGAATCCTTCAATTAATCACAGAATGGTTGAGGTTGGAAGGTACCTCTAGAGATCATCTAGTCCAGCTCCCTGCTCCAGCAGGGACACCCAGAGTACGTGGCACAGGGTGGCCTCCAGGCGGGTTTGGAAGATCTCCAGAGAAGGAGACTCCACAGCCTCTCTGGGCAGCCTGTTCCAGGGCTCTGTCACCCTCACAGGAAAGTTCTTCCTCACATGGAGGTGGAACTTCCTGTGTTTCAACTTACACCCGTTAGCCCCTCGTCCTGTCACCAGCCACAACGGAGAAGAGCCTGGCCCCATCCTCCCTACAATCACCCCTTAGGTACTTGAACATATTGATCAAATCTCCTATCAGCCTTCTCTTCTCCAGACTGAATAGGCCCAGCTCACTTAGACTTTCCTCGTACAATAGATGCTCCAGTCCCTTAATCATCTTTGTCGCTCTATGTGGCACCCTCTTTAGGAGCTCCATGTCCTTCTTGTACTGAGGAGCCCAAAACTGCACATAGTGCTCCAGGTGTGGTCACACCAGAACTGAGTAGAGGGGCAGGGTCACCTCCCTCGACCTGCTGGCAGCATGACACCCAGGACTGGTAACACCAAGCAGCTGCAGAGCATGACATCAACACAACTTTCTGCTCATCTTCCTGGACCAGCAGCAACCTCCCCACCAGGAAAGGAAGTTAAGCACACATGTGAGTTTGGAGGGGCAAGTGTGTGAAATGTCTGAAATAATCACGCAAAGCAAAAGCTCTAATCTTGGCTCTTAAATAAGCTCCGTTATACAAGTAGTCTATGAGTTGCTGTTATTTCTTGTGTCTTAGCCAGGACAATATATGAGAGCTATGACAGCACCCTTGCCAGATTCCCCTGAAACAAACAACTCTGGATGATTTTTATTCCTTCATAATTCTATACATTTTAAAAGACTTTTTTATGGGGACTGCAGTCACGAGGCCAGCCCTTACTCTAACAGTGTTAGTAGACTGTTTACCTGTATACGTACATGGATGCTTTTGTAGCTGTGCCACAAATTATAGTCCAACTCTTTATAAAAACAGTGGGAAGAGGAGCTAATATTTCTGCTCCCAACTTAACAGAGTTTATTCAAAATACCTTGAGAAAGCACCCTCATAACCAGCCCCAAACTACCTCACAGTGTGACCAGCAGGGTGTGCCTAAGCATAGCAAAAAGCTGTAATTTTCACAAACAGGGACAAAATCTGCAAGATTCCACAAAAAAAAAAAAAAAAAAAAAAAAAAAAAGTGAACAAAAGTGTTTGGGGACTTGAATGTGGGAAAAGTCAAAGTTGACCCATATGCATATGATGCATAGTGCAGTTACACTTCAAAAGCACACTATTAAACCTAAAATAGCTCATCTTAGTATACATGATGCAGCTCCCAGCTACTGCAAATGAGCAGTGTTCTGTTGAAGTTACCACCAGGTCATTGCTTGTTTTGTGCCAACAGAGAGCTAGTTCAATAGTATTTAAACTATCAGTATGTTACCAATTTAGAAACAAAGCACCTTAAAAAAGCATTTGTTCACAGTTCCCAAATATACATATATCTAACATACATTTAAAATCATATATTAAACCTAAAATGATTCACAGAACATCAGAATTTTGAGCATAGCCTAAACACTGTCTCAGATTAGTATCTATTGTATTACATTGACTTTCTATTTTAAAGCATTGAAATGCAACTATATTTGTTAATGTTACAAAGGACGTACTTAAAAGATATAAGCTGCTATTAGTCACCATTACTTTACTCTCACATCATCACTGTATGGTAAATACTTTTCCCATGTTTCAGGTGGAAAAACGAAAGTGGAGGAATGAAAGTAAATAATACTACCACACGTAAATGTGTGCCAAACTTGGAAATCAAATGAAATACTAGATTTTAATCCTACAGTAACTTCTTTGGCTAGTTTCTCTCAAAAATTTCTTCTTTAGGAATCTCATGAAGATAAACAAGCATTTATTTATAATCTCCATATTCAATGAGAATGGAAAATAGCGCTTAAAGATTCTACTTAATATCCTGTTTCTGAACACCTGGTGTCCAAAAATGTAATAAAGGAAAGTGTTTGTTCTCTCCAGCATGAAGCACTGTGAATATAACAGTGCTAGAGAAATCTCACCACAAGCCTGTTTGAAGAAAGGTAAGATTTTTTGTAACATTCATGTGTAAACACAGTTATAATGAATGATATTTGTGTTTTTTTTCTCTGCTCCAATTCTTTACTATACAGAAGAGTAACTACATGATGACTTCAACTAGAAAATGCCATGCACTGCTTGCTTTACTGTAGATTAAGTGATATGAAAGCTAGTAGGTAATAAAAAAGCAATTGCTGGAATATAATCAATCTTTCATCTGTAAAAGGGGTAGTCTTTGACAGTCTTTGTCTATGAATTACCATTTAAATGCTAGGTGAAGCAGAGTGGGTTTAGCTACCTTAACAGTCGTGAAGTAGACTTCTCCGCAGTGCTGATAAGCCACAAGAGTCTGTTCTTCTTGGTTCCGGGCTAACCGGACAAACATCATCCAGTTTCCACAGTCCTCATCAGGAGTGTCCAGAAAGTACTTTCCTCCATCTTTCAATACCTGGAATACAGTGGGAGGACGGGAAACAGAACATGATAAAATCAAGTCTTGTACTGAGACACATTAATTTTCTTTAACTTGGCATCATGGCTACCTTCTCCCTGGTAAAAAGCACAACTCTGTCCTTTGAAATCATGGTTGTTTTGAAATAGATCACTCTTAAATAATGCCGAGAGCAAAAGAAAGTGAAGAGTGAACACTTTCCAAGGCACTCAGCTACTAAAATAACTTTAGGCCTTTGTATGTATTTCCACTTTATATTTCATCATTTTACGTTATATAAAGATAATATTATAAGGACTAAGTGCAGGCAGGTAGAAAGATAAGCTTTATGCCTAATGTACTTCCTGAGTTCTTGATAATCTCAAACATTAGTGCTATATTAATGCTATGTTTTGCATGGAACGATTATACAACTGTGTAATAAGTCCAAAGAGGTATCGTACAATATAATGGCATTTTAACAGTCATCTCCTTTTCCCTGTAATGATACAAAGTAAATACAAATGAATAATTGTGCTACAGGGATCCTTTTTTTGCTGCTTAGTTTCATTCTTGTTAGATTCCTTTTCAACAGAATGCCTTGATGAGGCAAAGTACTCCAGATCTGGTGCAGTTTTTTCAGATAGACTGTTATTTAGGTCTGGTAATAACTGAGTTTGTACTGAGTTTGTACACTGTATGTCAAAGTTTATAAATACATTCATGTCACTGAGAAGTGTTTCTTCATCTCTGTACTTTCCTAAGTAGGTGCCTTAGTGATTAACACTAAAAAGAGTGTTAAGACCAAATCTTTCTGTTTGATTTGCTAAAATAGTACCATCCTTAGATTATTTTCTGTACTCATGCTCTGTGAAAAGTTTATTGAGTTGTTAGACTACTACACAGTGATTTACTGTGGAAGCAATAGAACATTTGCCTAGAAAGTAAATAGGCAAACTTCTAAAAACACAGCATATGTGTTTTGGCCCTTTTGGGTATGCTCTGCAATCTAATATGATTTAATGTTATTATATAAGCACAGAACAGAAGTACAATTAATTAAGCAGATTAGAAGATAAATGCCAAGTTAATAATGAATTGTTAAAGACACATATGCATTTTATATTCAGTCATAGGGTTTTTGCATAGGAAACTTGGACAAAAGAAGACAGACACTTGTGCCTCTTAGTAAATAAATAAAATGAAGAATATAGCACTGTTTTCCTGATGATAGAAATCTAACAAAGTGCTAGGAAGCTCAGAGAAGTTTCTGAGTTGGTTGGTTAGTTACTTACCTGTAGGACTAGCCTGCTCTCATCATAGCGAGTTAGTTTTGTAGACAGTTGACCAACATAAGGACCAAACTGTGTTCTCTTCTGTATTACTCTCTTTGCAAATACTCCAAGGGCTGAAAAAAAGACCAATCTAAGATTAATATATGAACTATTTGTTTCCTAAGAAAACAGAGATATATACAATATACTGAACATGTAAACATTTCTTCTCCACAAACAGATCATGTAAATCATTCTAAGCAGATTAGTATGAAAGGATGTAATTCTTTAAAGAGGCCTTTCAAAAGGGGACTGAGCACAATCTGCAAAAATAGCTAAATCCATGACAGGATATTAAAGTGAGAGATGACATGTAACACTCAAAATTGCTGGTGCTTTTCAATGTACGAGATGATGTTATAGTGCTCTGCTTGTTGATATAATTACAAGGTTGTTCTCTCCCAAATTGAGTGGAGAAGACCCATAAAAACAAAATAAGCTGTCTTATTCATTTTAGTTAATTATAAATTATTCTCCTATCAGTGATACGATGCAATGTCATCTAGGCAGAGTTCAATTTTACTCAAGTAACCGTGCAAAAATCTGCATGTTAAGGCTGTAGTTTCAAACAGCCCTACAATCGTAGCAACATAGTCCTGTCAGATAGCAATGTAGTCTTTCTACAATGATCCCTGAAGATGTCACAAAAAATAAATGAATCCCCTGTGTTCTCTTGGGTTTGCAGCATGGAAAAGGAAGAACGGAATGGGGAGGTTAGTTGCCATTTTGTTTCCACACTTCTGTTGAACACTGTTTCCTGCCAGTCAAGTGTCACACAAACTCTGGCTAATGCCTTTCCATCAGTTTATGCATTGACATTACTGGAAATCAGTCCTAAAAAACAGTGGTTGAATGTGAGCTTTAATAGTGCTCAGCTCAGAATAAGATAGCCTTCATACTGTTTATACCAAATATATCTTAAGTTATTCATGAAAACAAACCAGGATTAGTACTTTTGCATTTTTTCTCAAATGTTGGAGAAAGAGCTAAAATACTTACTCTGCTGGTTTCCAGCTCGTAGCTCCAACACTCGCAAAGTGAGGTAATGAGGTAGGGTAAGACGGGCTCGGCTAGGAATAACCCTATCTTTAGCCCTGATGAGTGGTCCATGGAGCTTGCATTCTCCTATAAGGCTTTTACCGCAGTCCTCACACCCTACAAATTCAGAAAAGAGAATCTGGTTATTAAAAAAAAAAAAAAAAAAACAAAACACACACACACACACACAAAATCTACTGTTCTCCAATTCAGTATTTTTTAATTTTGCCACCTGAAGGCACATCCTGAATTATCAATGTTTTTCTTTACAGCACTTCTCTACATAAAGTAGTAAAAAGGTTATCTATGTTTTGATCTGTCCAGCCAAAACTGAAATATGAAGACTTCAAATAAGGTCTCCAGTTTTTACTTTTTCCTGTGTGAATCAGGAAACTTCAAAGATTTATACATGTATTTATCTAGAGACACTGCAAATAATATCCTTGGAGACTAGGACTGCAGCAAAACTGAAGTTCACAGTTTACACATCTAAAATCCAAGTGCATATACTTATACATATGAGAGAAGGGCAAAGTTATTAGTAGAAAAACCAAAGTAACCTGTAGATATCAAGAAAAGAAAAAAAAAGAGAGAAAAAGAAGAAAAAAAAAGAGAGAAAAAGAAAAAAAGAGAGAAAAAGAAAAAAAAAGAGAGAAAGAAAAAAAAAGAGAGAAAGAAAAAAAAAGAGAGAAAGAAAAAAAAAGAGAGAAAGAAAAAAAAAGAGAGAAAGAAAAAAAAAGAGAGAAAGAAAAAAAAAGAGAGAAAGAAAAAAAAAGAGAGAAAGAAAAAAAAAGAGAGAAAGAAAAAAAAAGAGAGAAAGAAAAAAAAAGAGAGAAAGAAAAAAAAAGAGAGAAAGAAAAAAAAAGAGAGAAAGAAAAAAAAAGAGAGAAAGAAAAAAAAAGAGAGAAAGAAAAAAAAAGAGAGAAAGAAAAAAAAAGAGAGAAAGAAAAAAAAAGAGAGAAAGAAAAAAAAAGAGAGAAAGAAAAAAAAAGAGAGAAAGAAAAAAAAAGAGAGAAAGAAAAAAAAAGAGAGAAAGAAAAAAAAAGAGAGAAAGAAAAAAAAAGAGAGAAAGAAAAAAAAAGAGAGAAAGAAAAAAAAAGAGAGAAAGAAAAAAAAAGAGAGAAAGAAAAAAAAAGAGAGAAAGAAAAAAAAAGAGAGAAAGAAAAAAAAAGAGAGAAAGAAAAAAAAAGAGAGAAAGAAAAAAAAAGAGAGAAAGAAAAAAAAAGAGAGAAAGAAAAAAAAAGAGAGAAAGAAAAAAAAAGAGAGAAAGAAAAAAAAAGAGAGAAAGAAAAAAAAAGAGAGAAAGAAAAAAAAAGAGAGAAAGAAAAAAAAAGAGAGAAAGAAAAAAAAAGAGAGAAAGAAAAAAAAAGAGAGAAAGAAAAAAAAAGAGAGAAAGAAAAAAAAAGAGAGAAAGAAAAAAAAAGAGAGAAAGAAAAAAAAAGAGAGAAAGAAAAAAAAAGAGAGAAAGAAAAAAAAAGAGAGAAAGAAAAAAAAAGAGAGAAAGAAAAAAAAAGAGAGAAAGAAAAAAAAAGAGAGAAAGAAAAAAAAAGAGAGAAAGAAAAAAAAAGAGAGAAAGAAAAAAAAAGAGAGAAAGAAAAAAAAAAAAAAAAAAAGGGGAAAAAAAAAAAAAAAGAGGGAAAAAAAAAAAAAAAAAGAAAAAAAAAAAAAAAAAAAGAGAAAAAGACCGGGACTGTGAGTGCACAGAGCATTCTCAGAAGAGGACTAGACCCTCAGGATGCCATGAAAAATGATTTTTATAGGCCTGAGAGTCACAGTTTATTTGACAATCAAATCAAGGACTGCCTCCTCATAGACAGTGCTGCATATGGAAATAACCGAAAGGAACAGCCTCTGAGTTTCCTTCTCCCTGATTGTTGTTTCACAGTAATGACATCTGCAGGCTGAACATATGACTCATCCAAAGAAGTCATTAATGAGAAAAGTATGTCTGCAAATTCTGAATTTCTCCCAGCACACTATATTTTTAATCAAACCTATCTTAAACTGCTTGCCAGGGAAGCGCATGTTGAGGAGTGGCAAAAATTAGAGTGACACAAAAACACTTGAACAAAAGTCATTCGGACACAGGTGTTACATAGGGTGATGTGAGAAACATGTACAGTAGGTCTTGCAGAAAATCTTTTTATAGGCAGTAGATACCCTAACTGGTGAGCCAACTATTCCTTATGACCGAGCTACAGGAAAAGCTGACAGCAGTCATCCATGACTACCTTGTCTTGTTTTACTTCTGAAAAGGCTGTTGAACAAGTCTATTCAGTAACTTACAATAAGGAAGAGAAGAGAAGAGTCAGAAAACCTAAAAGGGTTCAAGAGAGCCATGGGAAGCTGTGGCAACAACTGAGGCAGGGGACATGAGGCTTCCCAACAGATAGGGGCCATCAGCAAGACAGGTCAAGGGAAACCTAAGGGGTCAGCAGGCTCCACTTGGAGAGACGTCAGAGAAGGTCTTTGAGAAAGGACAGCAGTATCAGTATTATAAATGCAGTATTTGGGGCAGCTCCAAAAGATGTAATTCCAACTTGTAAACACGGTTAGGCACTTGATTAAATTACAGATCTCACGAGTCTAGCCTCCAACACACCCTGGCAAGTTTGAAGTATTCTTGCTGAGTTCCCTGGCTCTTTATCAACCATAAATGAGGATGCAGGTTTACGTATTGGTCAGGCTACAGACAACTATGCAGTGTCTAGAACAGGGACACAGCAGAAGGGACTAATCGCAACCAGTTTCTAAGAGATAACATCATCCACTCTCTCCAGTCTTCATTTTCAGAGCCAAAGTACTTTTAGCAAATGAGAAATTTTATTAAGAGACACTGCAGTAGTCCATGCTTTTCACAAATTTTGAAACCATGCAACAGTCTTCTTTGCTCATGGCTCCTGTCCTACCAATAGTTGAACTCTATGATTCTTTATTGCGAGTGCTACTGATAGAGAGCATGCAACTCTGGAGCCACCTGTTTATTTTGCTTAAAACTTAAAAAAACAAAACAAAACAAAAAACCCACACACCTCACTGCCACCAACAAATAAAAATAGCTGCAGAACTTTTTTTTCTCTTGTAAAACCCTTTTTTTTTTTTTTAATAAGCCTGAAAGTTCTTTATAGTTAGGCTTCTAGAAAAAAAATAGAGATTTAACTTAATAGGCTTTTAAACAAATTACCAACAGTCTATGTCTTCTGAGGACAACAAAATTATTAGGGGTCCTCCACTGCTTTCCTGAGCTTACCTAGAATAATGGTGACTTTGTTTCGGTTGAACAGCTCCTGTTTGGAGAGTTGTGGCATGCAAACTACTGAAAAACGTTGCCAAAAGCAAAACAGAGACAAAGAACTGCTGTTATAGAGAGGATGTATCTAATCGTAAAGTACACGACCTTATCAATCCATGCCATGCCTTAGTGATTCATCACAAGTGTGCGCTCCTGAGCAAACCTTTTAGCTGTCCTGGGGCAGTGCCCGCCAAGGAGGCCCCTTGGTGGCAGCAGGCTGCCTGCAACACGTGGGAGGGCAGCGCAGGTCTGCTGGAAACAGGGAAAAACAGGCCAACTTGGTCTCTCTTGATCTGCCTCCAAATCCAGCCCTAACCCCCTGTTAATTGACTCCCAAACACGCACCCTGTTGCTGTTCCAGCAACATGATGTATTTCATCATAAGCTGCAAGTGAGCGTGTCTCGACTAAAACGCTCGCGACCTTGTGTCGCTTGTCACTGCTGTGGCAACTGCAAATCGTGTTCGCCTATCACATTTTCATTGCTATTTACAATAGTCTGTTGATTTGACTCAGCTGACAGGTGGTACCATCCTCACTGGGTAATTCAGTGATTTGCAGTCATGTGAACGTGTCTTTACACGGACTTTTACATGGTACGTTCAGCACCAGTTTCTGCACAGGAGGATGGTTTGATTTGAACCAACAGAAACCAACTCTTCAGGGACAGGTGACAACATGCAACTTAAAACTGTGCTAACACGAAGAAATCTAAATGAGACCTGAGATCCTGAAATCTAAGGGTGTCAATCTAGAGGACTTAATAAAGCAACAGGTAATTTCATTTTCTTCAATTCATACCTCTTATACTTGAACCAAATGAGCCTCTATATATTTATCACAGCATTAATCTAGCTTTAACTTTTACTATGGTTTCATTTGACTGTTATTTTTAGTCTGGAGAGACATTAAATCCACAGCCAAAGTTGAAAGAAGACAAACACGGCAACAACCGCAAAAGAAAGAACCTATCTCCTATGATCAAGACATAAGAAAGATGTCAAAAAATTCCCACAGCCCAGGCACTGGAAAGGCACTGCTCCAAAATCAGGGATTCCTTTAAATCCGCATGGGTAGTGTACAAACCACAAAACTTACAGACTTCAGAGGTGAGGGGCTATGCAGACAGTATGCATAAACCACTCAACCAGTTTGCCAGCTAGCACTGAATGAAATTACCTCCAGAACTGGAATTAGTTCTGAATTAGGACGGTGCTCAAAGTTAATTAGCTTTTACACTTACATCACTTGGTATTCTGGTAGCTCAGTACATCTTGATTTACGTGTTTTCAAAGCACCGTGCTAGTAAGGCTTGTGATTCGTCACTGGTGACTGCATGTTGAAATATCCAGAACTAGCTAAAAAGATTTTCTATATTTTATTACATGGAAGATTAAGGCTTCTAGATAATTTAGCCTTTTAATAGGCATCCTGGAATTACATTTACTATGCACTATTTCTGATCCCATACCAGCATGCAAGTAGCCTCACTCTGAATTTATTGCACACTAAAAATTGCGTGGTATACCAGAAACAGGATGGGTCACTATAAAAAAAATCCTAATTGAATTGTTTTAGGAATTACCCTGGGGAATGGGAGTCTTTGTAATTATTTTTTTTTCAGGAAACTAACAACACAAAAGCTGTCAAGTTCACTTTCCTCCTTGGAGATGACTACACAACATCTTGTGACCCTTTGTATTTGAATTCTATAGCACAGATGCTGTTGCAGAAGGAATGTATACATTATTGTAGACGCAGTACGGCACCACTTTACACAACCCACTTGGGTTTTATTCTTCCTTTTAACATGGCTGCTTCAGTAAAAAATAATGATTTCAACAACAGTCCTAGAACACACCCCAAGATCTTCTGTAATAGGGAACATGGTTATAGAAATAACCTGCACTTTGCAGTACTAGCATTATGAATTAAATAGTCTTACAGAAAAATCACTTTGCCTTGAAAGCTTTTTCCTGATTTCTGTTAGAAACTTTATATTGAGGTTTCCCCACTCCTTAAATTATATTTATATTAATGCATTCCACATCACATTTACAGGACAATGCCTAAGCATGCAAGAAAAAAAGAAAGCTGTCCCTGTTCTGCTTTGTTGTCATTTATATGAGGAGTAGGCAACAAAAAGAAATAAAATAGACTTGGTGAGGATTACAAGTGTTTCAAGAAGGAACATCATGTTACTTACCACATCCTTAGAGCTGCAGTGCTGTATTATTCCTATTATTCCTATATATGTGTGTGTATATATATGTATATATATACACACACACACACACACATATATAAGAATAATATTCCTAACATTCCTATACATATGTATATATAGGAATAATGTTATATTATACCTATGTGTGCATGTGTCCACATATCTATCTATATATGCACAAAATGTATATATAGGTATAATACACACGCACCCACATACCTGCAAGGTTAAGCCATGCAAGCCTGGTCAAAAGAGAGCCCCAGGCCAGAGGGCCGGCGGGGAGGATCACTCACCTGCGCTGCTCCCCTTGGGCCAAGCCTAGACGAGGGGTGGCCTCTGCGGGCACCCCGCGGGCACCATGGGGCCACCTCTGCAGCCACCGCCACTTCAGCGGCGCCGCGATGGCAGCACGTGCGAGCGGGTCTTGAGCGCAGCGAGCGAAATCTGGCTCTGCCAGCAGCAGCACCATGCAAGTCCGGAGCCAGCCCCGCAGGCACAAGCCCGGCCTCAGGGGAGAGCTCATTAGCGTGGGCAGAGCGCCACGCGCTGCGGTCGCACAGAGTCCAGCCCAGGAGATAATGGGAGCTATACATAGCTATACAGCGGCAGCAATCGCTGTCACGAGAGCATGAACATACCACCGCTTCTTCCACCAATCAGCTTCAGAAGCTCACTTTTTAAAACCAGTTTGCCAAAAACGGGACCCCCGTTAGGCGGTCCTGGCGTGCTTTCTCCAAGCTCAACTTCAAGGGACTTTACAACACTTGAATCCTTCAGGGGCTCCCAGACTGCCAGTGGCACCGTTGGCGCGCACTTTGGGTCCAGAGGCAGCGTGCTTCTCTGAAAACGTCCACGTCCCGAGAGAAGCGGCCATTCAGCTGGGCAGCATTTAAAAGCTGCTGCTCTGTTTTGCTGTATTAGAATTAGCTCTGGTGAGCAAGGGGAACAAAGATCAGTGCACACAGTAGCCCAAATCCAAGTCTAATTACAATCCTAAGATTTGCATAGCGAACAATAGTAATTTACTCCAAAGGTATACGGCACGGCCCTACTATCCTTGCTTAGCTTATGTAAGTAGTGCTCTTCTCCATATATTTTGTAGAAATCTTCTGTGTAACGTACACTGATTGCACTTGCAGAACGCAAGTCTCAATTCTTCTTACATAACAGTGCACGAGATTTTCCTGCTCTGCGGCTTGTTCTGAAGCCCTCACCGCTCAAAAAGCTTGAAAAGCTTGTTTCAGAATATAATTTATTTGGCAAAAATTCAAAGTACTCAATTAGCAAACAGTTAATCCCAAGTAGTTTCCCATTATTGTGGGCCACTGCCACACATTTCCTCTGTAAAAAACGTTTATGAAAGAAGCCTTACACGTCCCGAGTTTGATGTGGCTGTGTAAAGTGCATTTACAAAGGAGCTGAAACTCCGCACTGATTAATAATTCATACACTTTATATTATTGAAAGCTTAAACTCCAGTCAATTAGCAAAATTCAGTGGCTAAGAACTTTATTCAAATTCCATGAACTTATTTACAATATTTTGCTATGATACATTTTCTACTGTCTAATTTTCAGTTTTTGACTACAATAAGTGATCCCTAGTCCAAAATGAAAATAAGTGAACGTTTCTCCTTTTGGTGCCTTCTCTCTCTCAGATAACAAAATCTTTCAATAGTAAAGAATTAGAGCTGTTCAGTTAGGCATGAGGAAAAAAAAAAAAAAAAATCAGGAAACCACATTAAGCGCTGAGTTTGCAGTCACCGACGGTCACCTGAGCAAAGGCTGCAAACCGGTACAGTCATCACACACAGCATTATTTGATAGATATCAATGCATTTTCTATAATCCTACATCCAAAACAACACCTCAGAGGGGATTTACTCCTGTGCACTGGAAAGTTCCGAGCGCCTTCAGCACATTTAACAGGGTTAGTTGAAACGTCTTTGACACAAGAGGACCGCAGAACCCCACAGCTTGTCCCTAGCAGAGAAATCGTGGGAAATGAGGGCTGTGGGCAGCGCTGCGGGCAGCGCTGACTCCTCCTTAACATCCTGCATTGCCAACTGCCAGCCCAGAGCTCGCAGAGTATTGGGCGAGAGACCCCTGGGTCCTGGGGGAGCTGAGCGAGATGGAGAAGCCCGGATCTCATGTTGTGGCGAGTGTCACGCAAGAGCCCAGTGCTGTTTTGGGGACACTCATCCACTCCCTGGGGGGAATCGTGCGAGGTGGCTGGCAAACATCCCCGCAATCGTGCTTAACATTAAGCACATTTATAGAAGCATGACCTCATTCTACTAAAATGCAAAATTTAAAAAAAAAAAAAAAAAAGTTACTATATTTGGAGTCAGAGAAATGAAACAGTAGAGCCTTATTGCTATCCCTTAGATTTAGTCACACTGGCGAGTCAAGCTAATTCCTGAAAACTATGACCCAAAACTTCAGATGAGCCCAGTCCTTCAGCATCTTCCCGAAATAGATACTGATCTGGAGCAACACTTTTGCTTATAGATCCTCTGTCCTCCCCTCTGCCCCCACCCTTTCCCAGGGAGAAAGATCATTCTTAAGGAACATACATCCTTGGGCTTCCTGCAGTCTCCAGTAGTGATAATTAACCAAGGTATCCACTCCTACTTAGCCAAAACACATCCTTTTTATGAAAGGATAACTTTAGAATGGAACCAGAGAGGCTTAGCACTTAGCTGGTTATAAAGAAAACTTCGAACACAAAGCAAACATGCATTTTCCTGACAGGCATGAGCTGAAGGATGTAAACTTTTCAGAACTCCAAAGCTGTTTGTTATACAAACATATATATGATAACAGTGACTATGATTCATTACTAGCTCTTAATAAGGAGTAATCATGATAACAGGCAAGCACATCTGGGAACAATAAAAGCTTTTTGACCGGTGACTAAAAAGTACTATGACAGGCACAGTCAGAAAGAATTTAACCAGCTTCCCATAAAAAAGTGATCCTCCCATCAACCTCTACAAGGCTTTTTATTGTGGTCTTTTTGCTTAGCAAATCTAACTGGCAAAATAGTTTAGAGACGATTCAAGGAGCACACTCAGGTTGAGAAACTCAGAGACAATGCTGAATATAGTAGCTTTAGTAGAAGCTCATTAAGTCTTTGCAGCAAGAGATATAGTTGTTTCTTGCAAATGTCACAGCTAGGACTAAAAGAGTCTTAAAATTTACCCTCACATTTTGAACTCCTAAAAGGGCGGTAGCTTATAGGGAAAAAAAGGAAAAAAAGGAAAAAAAGCAGGTAAGGTATATAGGTGTGTTTAACTTCACGCGACAGTCAGAACAACTAGTTTATCAAGGTTCTTGGTAGGTTCCTTCCTCTGCAAATGACTTGAGATCAAGGCATTGGTTGATTGAAAGTTGCATTTAAAAAAAAATCATAATCTTTTTATGGTTATTCTTGGGACTAAAATGCATGTGTCACATTTCTGGTACACCACATGTTTTTTGGTTGCTATCAGAATCCATATACACATAATGGGTACAATTCAAATGAAGTCACTTCCTGTAGTTTACAAGGAATAGTTTCTAATCAGCTTGAACAAAGAGACTTCTCTCATTGCTGAAAGCTGAATACATTTCAAACAATCAAACTGAAAAATGCAGTTTGATTTTTCAGTTCCTTTTTTTTCCCCCTCCTTTCTTTTTTCTTCTCTCCCCTCCCTATCCCTTCACTGGCTTGGTATGAATTCATATAAAATTAGTTCCAGAAACAGGGAAGGAGGCTAACAGCAAATTCAGAAACAACTGCCATTATTTTTATGAGAAACTGTCTCAATTTGCATAGCCTAGTCCTAGCAAATGCACAGCAAATGTTTCCCAAGAGCCAAACCTATTGCACTCCCTCTCTCTCCTCTTTATCAGTCTGCACTCTGTTCCTGGTACAAGACTATCTCTCAGGTGCAACACTTTCTTACGTTAGTTCTTCACTACCACCATCCAAATCGTACTGCTTTACTACTGCTGACAGCAAAACTAAACCCCCGCTGGCCACAGAAAAGCAGACAGTCATGATATTCAAACTGTTTGAAAGTAACATGTGGCTCATGGGCCGAATTTTGGTTCCCTTAATCTACACCTCTGGCAGCAAACGTTTTGCCTCCTGAAGCAGCAAATTTGTCAAGTACATTTCTTTGGGGGAGATTTTTGGCAGGTAGGTTGTCAGATCTTTTAGTGGATAATGGTTATGCTACTGTTTTAATTTAACAAAGAAACCAGAATTTTCTCTTTTTCTAGCCAAAATGTACTAGCATATATCTTCCTGATATGTTATATACACATAAATATACACACACACATATACCATAACAAGAGTGTTAATACAGCAGACAATTTTATTTATGGCGAGTCAACACTGTGGGCTTAATCCTGGTAAATGACATGCAGAGCCTCTAACGGCTAATGCTTAGTATTAATTAGTTGAAATATTTCCAGCACTTGCAACAATTCTTTAGAAGGGAACCTCAGACTGGGTCTCTCTGTCCATTACTCAGACACATAATGTCATGAAATGTTTTCTCTGAAATCAGTAGATTTGGCCACTAAGGTCAGACCTCACCCGAAGGAGACAGACAAACCACTTAGCCATAAAGTCTTGTCTTCTTAGGAAACCAACCAAAATTGATTCCAAATTGATTCCTGCTTTCACATTTGTGTTGAAAATTTCAACATCAGCTTGCAGGAACTTTCATATCATTCAAGGGTGATATGAAGTGAAGGGAAGCTGTACTTATCCTGCAGCTGGACAACTTCTGCTTTCCCAGTTAACAATTTAGATCTCCCAGTAGTGTTCCAATTTACTCAAAAGAGGGAAAAAATGGTGTTTTGAGCTAATGAATCCTAAAGGATATATTTAGAACACTGAAATATATTATAAAGATTCTCTTTAAAGACATTATTTTTCTAAATGGATAGTCATTAACAGCTTAGCAGAGCAGCCTTAACACATCTCTTGAACAATGGCGGGCATAGCTGACAATTTCAGTTATGGCATGAAATGTCTACTTGTCTAACTTCTAGAATATGAAGGATGCTTGATTTTCCAGTTTTTATTCAGGTTTAGTTCATGTTAAATGCCTGTCATTATTCTTTTAGCAATGATCCCTCTAAGGGGTCAATCCCACAACTAAGTAGGACTATAACTAAGTATCTCCACATGAACTTCCGTTTTCACAATGTGACTACTCACACATCCAAAGAGCTCAGCGTACACATGGACATCAGCAGAATTGGATCCCATGTTTTTTACACTGTGCTTCTCTTCCCAACAGCTTTAGCCAGTCCCATTTAACTGTATCTGCTTCTAAAGACTCCAAACTGCCTTCTGAGCAAGAAGAGCGATTGTGAGCATATTTTAAGTTAAACCCTTTACCATCTTAGGGGTAGAAAATACAACGTCTTTGCAGATGCTGCAGCATGAAATGCACAAGCAAGAAGGTGGACCCACATCTACCTACTAAGATGTCTGCTTTGTGTAGCCCTAATTCAAACTCAGATTTTCCCCATGAAAATGTGGGAGCACTCTAAACTCCATCTAAAATATTTCTATGAAATACTAGCAGAGAATGCATGCAATTTGTACTAAATGCTTGAGAGAAAAAAAAAGCCCTAAACTAAAGTTAATACAATTTGAAAACAAAATGAAAAGTTTATTTGGGAAGAGGTTCATTCTTAGCCTTTATGGTCTTAGTTACTGTCCTCCTTTAAGGCATGATGTCTTTTCTTGAAAAAATACAGACCTTGGGAAGCATTGCATTTGGACAGACACAAAAATGGATGTGAATGAAAAAAAACATTCACATATAGAAACACCATACTAGCCATACTGCTGTATTTCAGTTTTCTTACCTTCCACTTCCCAGGATCTCACATATACCTTTTTTCTGCCGTCTCTCCCTTCCCCTCCCCGCCCCCCCCCAACAAAGACTTTAAGTGGGAGCTGAAACATACTCTTCTAATACCTTGACTCATATAGTACTAAAGAAACTATGTCCACCTGAGCATTTTAAATCAAAATAGCAACATAGCAGCAGTGTAGAACATTTCCTTTACAATATCTATTCTGCACTGGTATAAGGACAGCCTTGAGTCTACTCTGAAAACAAGAGAATTACATTTTTCATGAACAGAGAGTTACTGGAAGAACTATATTTGAGCTGCAAAAACATGTGGTTTTAGAGAAGACTGCAGATTCTTTCTAAAACTCCAATTATAATATATCTCCATAGCCTTATTTGACAGTAATCTTACTTTGAGATTAAATAGAATTCAAAGACTTTCTCTACATTTGTTTCTGATTAATTTGCAAAATTTATTTAAAACTA
This sequence comes from Crypturellus undulatus, assembly GCA_013389825.1. Taxonomy (NCBI): domain Eukaryota; kingdom Metazoa; phylum Chordata; class Aves; order Tinamiformes; family Tinamidae; genus Crypturellus; species Crypturellus undulatus. Next base: position 363,915 of record VWPW01014657.1, read on the forward strand.
TTTCTTAAAGTTATGAAAATGTTACATAGAAACCATAAGTCTTTATTACTAAAATATACTTGGACTAAGAAACATCCCCACAAAGTAAAATTGCAAGCAATTTATTTCACCTTTTATCCTTTCCTAGCTCAAAGAACAAGATGATAAGCAGATGTTAAAGGCATTGTCTTGGGGGAAACGGGCCATTTGTCAGACATCTATTTGTATAACCCTAATCATTTAATTTGCATTCTTACTTACAGCTATATATATGCTCACATAACCCACAACATATTTGGTGTTTCTTAGGCTGTCAGTCAGACACCAATTATTTTGTATTTTGTTTTACTTCCAATGCCACTAAGAGACCATAGTGACATTTTTTTTAACCAATATCCTTGATGTCAGAACAAACATTTTGTCAAAACATCTTCATATACTTCCCTACACTCCTATGACTAAAAACTTTTCAATTCACTAAATTAAACATAACACTCTTTCTTGCCTGATCACCCAATTAAGAGAAAATAAATGCTATTTTCTGTCACAAACCATCTATTTTCTTTTCCACTATATTAACTAAAAAAGTTCAGAATCATCTGAGTTTTCTTTGGCTATAATTATTTTCAATTTACACCATTACAACCACTCTGAAACACTCAGTTGCTCAGCATTTTCACAGCACATCTAGGAGACTATAGCATTAAAATCATCTGTCTATCTGTCTATCTATCTATCTCCAGGTCAAACTGTAGCTGCTTCCAGTGCCTAGAAAGTAAATATAAATACAGCTGAATCATCTAACACAAGTGAGATATTTGTATAACAACAACAATAATAGTACGGCTCACAAACACAGACACAGCACTGCTTGAAATCAGGGCTTTTATCTCTGTCAAAATCAAAAATGCACTTGTCTTTCCCTCTGAAAACCTTGGAAATTTAAAGGCAGAGCTCACAAGCAAAATTGTTGATACTTTACAACTAAACAGCAGGTTGTCATTTTCAGGATCCCAAAGGGCATATGGAGTCCCCAATGCTTCCAAGAAAAACAGATAAGTTATCTGTCAGACAGAAGAGCAAACCTAGACAAAAATAGTAAGATTACTAGCTCAAAGTCACTCAAAGTAAAAACGCCAGACTGAGAAACACAAAATACTCCATAAAACATACAACTTCCCATCCCAAGCAGTACCGCTGAAATTATGGGATTATTCAAGAGTTTTAGAGCTTCTACACACACAGAAATACTTTGAATCCAGTTCATGACACAAAAACAAAAACTCCTCCTGCCTGGGAAGAAAAAGGCAGCATGGCAACTAGCCTTGCATTCAGAGCTTTCCTTTACGCTTAAACAGATACACAGAGAAGTGACTTTATATAACTGTTTTCCTTCAGTGCTAAGTTTGTCACACCTGAAAGTAGAAGCTTTCAGAAGCTCAGAAACCTTTTTCTTCAGTCACCACAGAAACTCATAGAGGAACTCTGGGGATTTGTTCTCCAGTTTTAAGGAGGGCATTTACATATGAATTACATACCAAATTCCTTTAGTCTCATAAACTGCTCTGGACTTCCACGAAGTAAATACTGCTTCTTCACTATCATCCTCATCTTGCTATTCTTTGTTGTCCTTACAAAAAGAGCCGCATCTCTTAAAACATCAAGCATAATGGCAAATCCATCTCTTGCTTTTGAGTTTTCACTCAAAAGTAAAGATTTGGAAATAAAAACTTACATTTCAGGAGATTCTGGATTCCTCAATTTTCTGCCAGACAGGGCTGCTTGTTAGGCAGCTGCCATACGTGAGTATTAGCACAGTGATATGTGCTGGTCAAGAAAACATCTGATGCAATTCAGCTGATTCTCAAAGACATAAAGCACTGCATGTAAGAGCCTACAGAAGTGGCTGTTGTTAAGGGTTGGGCTGCAAGACTCAAATACCAAATTATTTCCTATTACTATCAATCACTGCCAATTAAAAAAAATAAACAAACGTACAGAGGCTAAAAGCATCGCCAGAGTTACTTAGGTGTTTCCCACAACGGGATACAATGCAAATATTGTTTCTGTGCTCAGGAGCGCTAATGCAAACATTTCACAACGGTATCATCTTTAGGAAATCAAAACAATCCTTACCTTGCTTAAATTTGTGTTTTTAGTAAAAAAAGTCCTGCTATTCCAGCCCAAGGTGGCAGGAAACGTGCCATCTTCACTCGGCACAACTTTCCAAATACCCCAGTGTTCAGCTAAGTCTAACTCTGCTCTGTTTTGTTTTCACAAGAGGACCCATTCAGCACCATGTGCTCCTTTTCAGCTGTCAATAAACAGAAGCAGTGAATTCCCCGGGGCTTCACAAAGCTAGTTAGGCACAGCCATTCATTTCTCCAGGAAAACAGGGCATTGATTTCAGAGAATTCCCAGGGAGCAGCTCCAACAAAGAGATCAAAGACCCACCTCCTCTCCTGCTCCGCTTTCGGACCGCCTGGCCAGGATGCACAGCGACAGGTTGCCCCAGGACGGGGCTCGAGCCCCCGGACCACCTCGCGCTCCATTCACGCTCATCTGCTTCCTACACCCCAGGGACAGCCCCCGGCGCGAACCATGACAAACCCCGGCATTCAGGCAGCATAATATACTGCACGCTAGTTCATCCGAGGATAAAAAGAAAAACAAGCTCTGAGGGAAGTCCATCGCTTCCCTCCTCCGTGGAGCCTCAAGAAGTGCCAGACATTTTATAAACTTCTCCTCCCCCTCTTTTTTTTTCCCTTAGTTTCTCCATCGAAAATGGAGAAATACCGGCTGTCTCCAATTCATCACGCTGAAACTTCACTGTAGCATCGGCATTTTTGCTACTTTTCAGCAGGCTTGAAGACATAGTTACTGAAGTCTGAGGTGCAGCCAGGGCAGCCCCTGTATTGTGTCGCCATGAAATTCTCTTGTGTAATTCACGCTGGACTACAGCATTTTTTCCCTACAGATCTAAGGTTCTTGTTTCGTTTTGGTAAGAGGTTTTTTTTTTTTTTTTTTTCCTTAATTATAAATCTTGTTCTCATTAGTTTGACCTGGATCAACATTTCTAATCCTAGAATTTGACCTTGCATTGAACCAAGCATTAATGTAAGAGGTTGCTGTGGTTGAAGCTAGGGACTGAGTGTTTAGGTCACACCTCTACCACCAAATAATACGGGCCAGAAACTTTCATCGTCATTAAGACGATCAAGTCCATAAGTCTAAACAACCGTCCCCTTCCTCCACTTCTGTCCACTGAACTTTTCAAAGGCAACACCTGTTTGTCATAGCCCACGTGCACATGTATTTCCATCAGTGGGAACCTGGAAAATCCCTTGAGCACTGGTGCTGCTCTACATTATTCGCATGTGGGAAGAGGAATATCCTATCCTGCTGGTAGGACCAAGCATCACACTACTTGCCACAGCATAAGCAGTACAACACTCAGAAGACCAGAGATGGGCTGCACCAAACTGGTAGGGAAAACTGACTGTTGCATTAAAGACACTGAGAACATGAGGAAATATACAGAATCACAGAGGCACAGGGAAAAAAAATATGTTGGAAAGGACTTCTGGAGACCATCTGTTCCAACCTTCTGTGAACGCAGGGTCTTATTCAGTGCCGTGTCAAGCCAAGCCTTGAATATATTCAGGGAGGGAGATTCTACCACTTCTCTGGGCCTATTTATATGTTTAGTTGACATCACATAATTTTTCTTGTATCTGAACAGATTTATCCTGAAGTAACTTGTGGCCATTACCTGCTATCCTATCCTGTCTCTGTGCATCCAGTGAAGGAGGACTTCCACTGTCCCAGTAACTACCATTTAGAGATTGGAAGAACCGTGATTATATCCCCACATGAACCTTGTCTTCTTCACACTGAACAAAGCTCCTTCAATCTTTCTTCAAACACCAAGTTTGCTAACCCATGAATTATTAGGAAAAGTGTGAAAAAGACATTGATGCTGAGCTGAAGACAGGAAAATGAAGCAGCGCTAGAGCATAAACAAGCTAGAAATAGCTGACCTAGCTTAAAAGTCTGAGCAGAGTTGAGTTGTAACTAACTCATTTTGACCAGGAAAACTGTGCAGTCATTTTACCCTCCCCCCTTTCTTTAGTATTTCACTCTGACAGTGGTTCTCCGTGATGACACTGTCAGGCATATTGTATTCTTTATGCATCTTTTTTTTTTTTTTTTTTTTTTCTTTAAGAGTTCTCTCTGCAGCTTCAAAACACTTGAACATTCCCCCAAATTGCCACTAGGTTGGTAAAAATAGAAACATGTACTTTTTCAACAATTTGGTATTGAAGTAGGCATATGGCCTCCACAGATAGGGTTTTTTTTTTTTCCTAGTCAGCCACTAACCTTTTTATTATCTGATTACAGCTATTGATTTTTTTTTTCTTTGTTTCTCTCAGGACATACGTTTCAGTGATCATAAGCTGGAGCAAGAAATTGCAAGGATGCTATGGAGGTGGGTTTTTGCAGTAGCTGTGACAGCAAATAATATATGCTGTTTGTATATTCTTTGCCCTTAAAAAAAAAAAAGAAAGAAAAAAGATAGACAAAAATGATGAGAAGTGAGATGTAGATGTGACTTGGATAATGATGTTTTGGTAACACAGGAGTTAAATTCATAAAGAGATTAAAAAATTCAAAAATAATACTCAGTAGTAACCTTGGATGTTACTTGTGCCAAAGATAGATAAAACACTCTAGACAAAATTGTGATTTTTAAAGTCTCAATGAATGAGTCTGTTCTTACACTATTCATGGGCCAAAATTTACAATTTTACTCACATTAAGTCATGACTTACTCCAAGAATAATCACATTGATTATAATGGTAATACTGTTCCACAGATGTTTCCGAAGAAAAGCAAATGTAAAAGCAGACTTTATATTTAAGATAAAAGACATCGATCATGAGTACATCTGGGAATTTGATAAAAACATATGGTCCAAAAATCACTATGAGATTCTGGAAATGTACTTACATAGCAGGTCTGTGGACATGTTTACAGATCAGGCAAAGGAAACCTACATAAAATAAATGAAAGAGAATGATCAGTTTTCCGACTAGTCACATTTAAACTACAATTTAGGTATCATGCATACATCTTTTTTGTTCTTTAAGTTCTTTAAATAGAGAGAGTATGTCTAGAGAGATTTAACAGGAAAGAAGTCCTTTGGTCCTTTTTTTTTTTTCTTCTCCAGAGGAAAGATTAAATCCATCTATTTTCTGTTTAAGATATTGACCCTTACAATGGTTAGTAAACTACTTCCAAATTGCCTGAGAAAACTTAGGGAGGAGAAGGATGGAAGAAGGCAATGAAGATGAGATGATAGACAAAATGGATGGTGAAGAAGAATGATAATCAAGGAGGAAACAGCCTCAAGGGGAATAAAGAAGTGGTAAGTTAGGAATGCACAGAGGAGGTACAGAGGAGTCAGCAGCCTGCTAGTGAGGATATGCTAAACAAAAAAAAAAAAAAAAAAAGAGCTGTGACTGCTAGATTCCTCATGAGTGAGATGAGGAATCCATGATTCCGCTATCTGCTACCACTTCAGGGCAGACTGAAGTGCCAATTTAGAGTTACAGAAGAAAAAGCGCCTGGTGACTCCTGGTATCTGTGTGACAGGCATCTAAGTTGAGGGCTTTAGCTTGAGGATGTGCACTTTGTCCCTTCATATAAAAGCAGCTATGATAAACGTCCCCCCTGCAGTTTACTCAGCAATGACATAAATACAGATCATCATTGGGCAAAATAATAAGTACGATCATTAATCATCAACTGGTATGTTTCTGTATTTTCATTTATAAGCACTTGTAGACCTCAACCCAAGACCACGACACATGTAGTAAACCACACTTGCTGTATTATCATGTGTCTAATCATAATATAACCAATTATGGTAATCACAATATAACAATCACAATATAACCAATATCGATGAAAATACAGTCAATCCTAGCATAAAGGACATTACACAAAGAAAATATACTTTATAGATGCTTCAAACTGTAGAACAGTTTGGGCATCAGAGTATAAAGAGTTGCTTGGTCTTCCTACATGCTTAAAATGTTTCTTTCAAACCTATAGTGCCTTCACTAAAGAGCAGACAAGTGCATGCTTTGCATTTTAAAAAGCAACTGCTTGGGGGAGGGGACAGAGACGGGCAGTTAAAAGGTATGCTGCAGTCTTTATTTCAGAAACTTCAGACTTTCAGCACAAAACCAAAAGCCTGTCTTCACATTTGGGCTGAACATACACCCAGACACTCAGGGGATAAAACCAATACTGGGCAGCTCATCATAGACCTTCAGCCAGGAAGATGCTACAAGCAAAGACACTTCAATTGCTCACACATGCCCACCTGGTGCCTCTTAACATCCCCTAGGATATCAGAGGCATCCACACGAGGCAAACGAATGCAACACTGGTTGTACAGTAAAACAGCTGCCTCCTGGACCAGGAACTAGACACAGGCAGGACTGTCCAGGGCATCTCAAACAGCACTAGAAGCTTATGTTTAAACAAATAAATCAAGCTCTATGGTAGTGCATTTTGGGTTTTTTTTAATAAGAAACCAGGCAGAAGACAGCAAGGATGCTGGTACATCATTTCTGTCCGAGATCAAGGACAAAGCTGAACATGAGGAGTGCCAGCACATGAACTTCTCTTCTGAAACCACTGTCCACTGCCAAAACAGTAAACATACAGCTGAGTAAACACTAGACAGTCTCAGACTGGGACTATATGCATATATGTGACAGAAACAGCAAAGGTGTATGCATACTAAAGAGACAGAAACAGGACTTCTTTCCCCGGTGAAAAAAGCTATGCTGAGATCAGACTTTTTAAGTAGCAAATTTCTTAGCCTGGTATCAGCCAGAAAACAATTTCATGTTGTAAAAACTACTTTGCAGCTTGACTCTACTCTGGCCAAGAATGAGGCACTTGTTTGTAGTACTAATTTCTATGAACTTCAGTCTTATAGAAGGAACAGTGGACTATAATGGCATCCATATGTGGCTGCACAAACGCCAACCCTCTCATTCCCAAGCGCAGCAGGCCACATGTTGTCACTGTCAAAACAGTGTCATGAACTACTAGAAATTTCATCCCTCTCCTAAATTACTAGGCAAAATAATTTAATTTGCAAGCATTCAGTTTATAGAGTAATTACCTGGTAAAGCATCACACGGAAGTTGTCTCCTTCCATATGGTTTGTGTCAGCAGTTTACCCTACCCACCTGTTTTGCAGCAATCACCCGGCACGGAGAAGTCCAACCTCAGCCCACCCATTCTTCCAGCATCTGCCACCCTGCCACATTCCAGTGACTTTGTGGTCCATGGATTTAATCCATTTACATTTTGATTTAATCATTCTACTGAATCATCTGTTTTGATGGTAGAGGAGAGAGGAGGAGGAGAACATACACCTGCTTGGAATAGTAGACCTTTCCTCTTGGCACAAGGACAATCATAGCTCAGAGTACTACCAGAGGGTCTCTGAGCAGAGAGACCACCACTACCAGTGGTGCCTTGGTGTTGTTTCTACCAGAGCAGAACTCACAGCATGCCACATGAGCCTACTGAGAACTGTGGAAGCAGAAGTATTTCACAGCAGCAGGCATGCTGGGGTAGGGAGGAGAGGTGGAGATCTCAGTTGGTTAGACCACCAAAGAAGCACACAAATCTAGATCACTTCTAGAGCTGGGAGAAAAGCAGCATAACACAGCATGACACTTCACTGCACTCAAAATGCTCAACTGCTGCCAGGGTGGGAGGAGAAACCAGAAGCAGGAGGAGGTCCTCCATTCACTCTTTACTCGCAATCAGCTACAAAAAAAAAAAAAAAAAAAANGCTATTGCACATGTTATCTCTTCCTTTCCCTCCCTTTTATCCATAATGAAAAGATTACTTTCTTCGATCTGAGGCCAAGAGATTAGTTCCCTGACACTGCCATCTAGCAACTGTTCCACATGGCAGGCAAGTGCCACAAGAGGCAGGTCACCCTATACAGATCTCTGCTTCTAATAGTCCTACTAGAAGATAGTCAAAAGAACAAGACACTTCTGCCAAACAATTTGTCCCAGAGAATGAAGGCACTATGAAGAGGATAACCAGGCCATGCTTCTCCATGGGCCCTCGAATACTGAGAGATTTTCTCTTTTCTCCCTGCAGGGGAAGATGAAGAAGCATTTGCTGCAGGAACCCCGTAACATCTATGTCCAGTACTTGGACTACAAAGACAGAAGGTGTCCTTAGAGGCATCCTGGATCACTGCAACCCAGGCCACAGAAGCCATGTGAAAAACAACAGAACAGCAGCTGCACGGACACAGGAACTACTCCCCTTCTAGCAATGAGCCAGCATGTCATCTTTAACAGAGAAAGAACAGCCAAGGCATTTGCAGAGGCAAGGGAGCATAAACAGAGCTAAGAGCTCCTTCATAAGCTGTTCTAGCTCCTCCCTGCAGTTACCTTCAACACAGCCCAGCAGTTCCTCTCCTTCTAGCTGCAGAAAACCAGCACCACATGCATGTACCCTCCTACTTCCAGGTCAGCCTTCTGGTGACTGAAGGCAGATCTTGCATAGTGCACTGCCCTCAGCCTTAGAGGGGGATGCAAGCATATGCAAAATGGCACATGCAGAGTCATGCATAAGTGCAGCCACTTCTGCCATGCCAACTAGGCACTGTGCCTGGCGGTTTCTGGCCACACTGGCCACTTGTCAATCTAAACTCAGGCGGTTGGCCACTCGCCACATTGGCCTCAGTTTAACAGGCCCATTGGCTTCTGTGTTTTTCTCTGTTTTTGTTTTAAACCACATTGGTCTTTATACGAAATATTGCAGATATATTGGCCAAACTTGCTATGCTGCACACACAGCCAAATGAATTTAGTTTTGTTTGCTTTTAAACATTCATCATTCTCATCAGTGGACAGGCAAAGAGGAAGAGGAGGAAAGTGGTGATATTTCCCACAAATCGAAACTGCAACTCTGACAATTAATTTGAGGCAAAGATTTCTGGGTCACATTAGGCTTTCAGTTATCAGACAATTAGTTTATGTATTCAAGATGAATAACACTAGATGAGATAAGTATAACAGATGGTTGACAGCATTTACAGATAGTAAGGCAGTGATTACAGGTACTCATTGAATAAGGAAAAGTTCAGTGCCTCGTCGTGGGGAAAAGGGGTTATGCATCTGTAAGAGGCAATGAGGAAGGTTTGTGTCGAAACCAGGTAGGAAACTTCTAGGTTTGTGGTTTTCTTAGTTATAGCACCATTCTTACAAGTATAGATGCCATGCAGTATATGTTGTAGAATTGACTGTAGTGGGCACACTGCAAACGTGTGTGACTTGAGGTGGATACATACTGCAGCTGTGGGAGAGCCCTGGGATTTCCACAGTTCTCTCTGGGAAAAGGGAGTGTCTGCTAATTCTTTTGTTCTGAGGTGGATGATAGAGAAGTAAGGAAATCAGCCAGAGAGCTTCCGGTAATGATCCATGAGGACAGGGGCCATGCTGCAGCAGAGAGAAGGGGACCCCCACAAATAAATGCACAGCAGGGAAGACCAGTCTGCCCAGGACCTCTGAGAGAATCAGCATGCGCAAAACAGACAGGAAGGCTATGAATGATGGCCTTGCTAACCACAGAGGATGTTCCCAAATGGCTGAAGACTGACAGACAGTATGAGAGGCAGCAAAGACTCCACACTCCAATCCCATGCCTGCGACAGAATCCACCTGAGGTTTCTGAAAGCAACTCTAGCTCTCATCCAAAATCCTCTACCCACTGCAGGTTACTGCAGATTTCTAGGAGGATGATACAGTCTCACCAGTCGGCCCGTGATTCTCTGGCCCTGAACCACTTCTTGAGGAGAGAGGAGACCTTGAGGTCAAGAAACAGTTCCAAAAGGGACGTTCACAAGTCCTGCCCGTAATGCTACAGCATTCTCACACTGATACTTCTCACACTGCAAGAAATACTGTGTCAGGGCCCCTCCTTTCACCTGATGCTCTTCCAGAAGACATACATCCACATTCCCTGGCATTATTTTCCAGAGAGCAAGAGGAAAACCAAGCACAGATGTGGAAAGAGATAAATATCACCAACAGGAAAAGCTTGCAGATTGTCACCCTTATGCTGCCATTATTTGCAATACAAAGTTCTTCACCTAAAACAAATCACGGGAGAATGTGCTGTCTGCAAAAGAGACCTATATCTTGCAGAGACAAAGACCTGGAGAAAACCTTTGGAATTATCAGTCCAGCCTGGGCCGAACCATGGCTGCTATGACAGAGAGCAATTACGACAGAAGAGCTCCCTACAACCTCCCAGTGGATGTTGCCAAGTTCCTTACGTAACCCACAGCACAACGATCTGCCACAAAAAGTAGTGCAGATATCCAGCAGTCCTACCCTTTGTAATGATCCGACATGATATGCCCCAAGAAGGCACCTCCACTTCTTGCTGCTTGCCAAAAAGTCATGTTAGTTTACCAGGCACTGGAAGACTCTTCTGATGCTGTGAATCTGACTCTCCCCCTTAACAATGCAGATGAAAAGGGGATACTTGCTATATTCACACACTGGGAAAAATGTGCTGGACAACTCAGGAACTTGTATCTTTGACTATAGATTCACACACCCCGAGGTAAAAATCACTTACTGTTATCCAAGTGCCTTTTATCACATTTTAACTGAGTAAAAATAAAATGCAGGCAAAAGCACTTTTTCACAAAATATAAACTAAGCAACACAGTTGTAGGCGTCCTTAAAACACACAAGCAAAGACATGACAGGAAAACCACACTTAACCTACATACATTGAGATTAAATCAGGAAGATCACTCTTCCCCTTTATAGAAATTGGTTGCCGGGGTTTCTCTTTCGGCAGGCCTTACGCTCCGCGTTGCACGCGTGGGAACGCGCACCTTGGGCAGGCGAGGCAGCGTGAGAATCCCGTTTGTGCTTCCGCCTTGTGCCATTTTGGCTATTGCTCACACTTGCATACAGGGCATTCGTCCTTGTGCTTACAGTTTCTGCTTTCCTGAATTGATGAATTGGAAGGAAAGCCATAATGAAATAGAAGCAATTTAAGTGCTAACAGAGGAAAAGTAATGTGCCAGGCCAAGACATCCATTCAGAAACTCCTATATAGATTTTGGGAAACGTCTGTATTTTTTTTTCCCCATCACACGTGCATGTGCAATCAGGATTTCAGGATTTGGTCTGTGTTAAGTACAATTCATCAAATATCCACCAGTGCAATTTTATGCATTTTATACCTACTCTATGTAATCAGCCCTTAACGGAAATAACATTAAACACAGAATTATAAATCACTTCGTAATTTGGAATATAGAATAGTATAAATCTATATATTCATGCAATTGTAACAGCATACCTCTTCTACCATTGCAATACTTTACCGCATGTTTTTGATTAAACAAAGAACTTCAACATAACAGCATGGAAACATTTGCATCCCAGTTTTAGCAATCTCCCTCATTGATATTGCAGAAGTGGCCTTGTATGGAAGTCTTACTTGTGAATGTAAAAACTAATAACATTTTTAAGTTATAGTTGAAACATCTCTCTACTATGAAGATGTAAAAAAACCTGCCCAAAATCACAATGGAGACAACGTGGGTGGAAATAATGCAATAATGCACTCAAAGATGTGGTTTCTCTAATAAGTTTACTAAAAATATGTCTTCTTGATACTGTTTTAAAGCGTGTGTATACATATGTACATACATACACATACAAATGCACAAATACAGTCCTGATGCTGGAGGATACTTTACAACTTTATAAGCATTTCTAAAAATTAAATAGTTTGGTATGTAATCAATGAAGAGCACTGCCAGTTTCCAGAGGCTTCAAGAGTTCAGGCATCCCATTGACTTCAATAATTCTTGGTTCAATGAGCTATTATATTAACGAAGTTACACAGATGTATGTATCTGGACAGAATGCACAAAAGTCCTGTCTTTCCACTCCTTGCATCCACTGATCAATTCTAAACTGGTTACAATCACCTCTGCATACAACAGCATCAAATATAGTCCACAGATGAGTCTACTCCAAGTCCATCTCCAGTTTAAAAACAAATCAATTTTCAAGAAAGGCAAATCCACTTGATATCATGTGTCTTACATAAAACACGATGACAAAAAATTTTACTTGTTTCTAGGCAGGCGAGCATGTCCTCTTCTGAAATATGGCACTGTCTCTCATCAAAGTTTTCTTAGCCTCATGTCACTAGATGGAGGTCTACCCTAGGCAGCAAAATCGTGGAATAGAATCATAGAATCATTATGGTTGGGAAAGACCTTCAAGATCATCAGGTTCAAACATGTCAATGACCAATGGCAGACAATAAATCAAGAAGAGTCCTTGCACATCACCACTGCACTGATGAAAGAAGAAACCCTAGTTAGAGTTAAAAAAGGTAAATCCCAAGTATGACAAGGAGAATCTCGGTGTAAAATCCAATGCACAGAAAGAAAGGAAACTGTATATATATGATTTTACATTGTTATACTTTGTTGCTGGACCGTTTTCATGTCATCTTGAAGACAGTCTGAATTTGATGAAAGAGTCCTCAAGCCCAGCTTTTCTCAGGGACAAGACCCAAGAGAGCTCCCAGAGGGAAGCAGCCACCTGAAGGGGTTCCTGGAGCTCCAGGACTGGGAACGTCAGCAGTCGGATGTGCCAGGGCACCCACCAGCTCCACAAAGTCCCAGAGAAGGGTCCCAAATGTTTTGCTCTTCCTCACCAAGGGCTGACATGTAGCCTGGCTTTACAAAGTACTCTGCTCTCTGATCTTGATCCAGCAGCACGTTCTGCTTTTTGCCTGTATCCTACCATCATTGACTTGAAGGGAATCATTTGTAAATGAAAAGACAAACTATCTTTCATTATTTTGCTGGGTCAAGATCAAGGCACCAAACAGAATTCTGGATGCTTGTTTTGTTATGAAAATCAGTTAAAAGAAGCTAAAAAAAAAAAAAAAAATCTTACAAGTGTGAGGTTTTTAAAAAGCCTAAAAACCCAGGAACATTCCTAAAATAGCTTGCATTCCACAGCAGAGGGCAAAAACATTTCCATTTCAATGAGACTGTAGAGAGGATGCTGGTATACTTGTGGAAACTCAGGACTAAACTGGAACAAAGCAAACACAAAATACACTTGATGAAGCCATGTGAAAAAGTTTTTTTTTTTTTTTTTCTCCTGTGAGAGGTTCTTCCTCAACACACTGCTATTTTAATCTTTTTAGAATTGAATCTGAATATCCTTTTTAAGAGCAGGCATTTGTTTTAGAGGAGGGCAGCTCTCTGGGTTGGATAGATTGACAGGCAGATTTCTTTTTCTTGTCCCTATGCAAAACTGCGTTTTCTTCAGGCAACCCACCAAGAAAAGTCAAAAAGTCTTCTGGAGCTAAACAAAGGTTTTGTGAAAAACTTGGCTTTAACAGTATCGTCTTTCATAAACTTGCTACAAATAAAATATAACAGTAGCTACCAGATTTTCAGCAGGACAAAACAAACCCACAGTAGAGACAGACCAACCAGCTAATATGCCCTGACACTGCAGCACACCTGTGACCAAAAAAAAGAAGGAGAATATTGACATATTACGTAACTACTTCAACAATATAACTGGATTTCAGGAAATCATAAAAATAGATTTCTCATCTAGAAGACTACCTACTAATTACATATCTTCCTTAAAGTGTTTTAAAAATCTAAGATTTGTTTGTTGAGATAACTCACAAACATTGCAAACAACTACAATATCATCCATTTATTAAATCATCAGGCACTAATTTTAGTGGAATTAAAGTGTAACTGGAGGAGAGACTTATTTTTCTCCTTTTAAAAAAAAAATGTTAATTTGGGGAGTTATCTTTTCAAAGAGTGCTTATAATGTCTGAGGTGTCCAACTCAAAAAAATCTAAATCCTCCAAACACTGTGTATACACATCAAATTAATGAAAATTATGGGTTTTCAAAAAGGTGGTTCATGGGTTATTTATGAATACATGCAGATATAGAAACATATGCAATACACTGAGTCAGCACTCATAATCAGCTTAACAACCTCTTTCTCAGATAGAGAAGAAGTTGCTCCCCACTGACAACTAAAGATGAGCAGAACCTCTCGTGTTTCCAAACTGAAAGCTTGTGAAATAATGTTACAATTAGACTCCTTCCTTTCAAAGGTCCATTTTGGGAGCCTTCTCAGCAATTGCAGTGTGTAACATTTTGCTGGGATACTGTGCTGCTTCTTTCACGTTACTCAAAAAAGAAGACAAAAAAAAAGCAGCATTAGATGTTCATGCTTGCTTAAAATTGCAGCACTGCATTTTCATCCTTCCTAGTAACATAGTCCACTTTTCTGAGGCAAATTTGAAAGTCGAATAAATTAAAGGAGACTCGTTCTTGTCTATGCAAACTTCTTTTTTCAACACCGGAGAATGTGGAATTATGAAGCCAGAATAACAACACCAATGCTCAAGAGCCCTGTGGAGACTGGGAAGGCACAGTTCAGCAACCACCTCCACAGAACTAAAATAAATAAAAAAATAAAATAACAGCAACAACAACAACACACTTAAAAATAGCTGACCATTAACTTCCAAATCAATACTAAACTAGAAACTTGAAATCTGGTGCATCAAGGATTAATGAATGGTAAGTAGAGGGAGATATAAAACACACCCACTATTGCAGTATTTTATCACTTTTACTATAGTCACTCATCAGTATGCCATTTTTTTCAGACACAATCTTGGAATCTCTTTAATTTCTTCAAGGGCTCTGGCCACAGAAAGAAAGAAGATCATTTATCAAGTTAAACATTATTCCTGATACAGAAAAGCTTTTAACAATAATCCAGAAAAAAATCCTGTGATCTTTAACCTTTTGTTAAAAGTTCGGCAAGAGGTCATTTGTCCTTCTTATTTCTTCACTCAGTTACGTGACCTCTTCAACTCCCAACTTTGACATTTGAAGCATTCTTTCAGTATGGTTCAGTGAGTTAATGGAAAGTAACCCCAAACAACCCAGACATTTGACATTTGTACCCCAGGTTACCAAAAGGTCATTTTAATAATTTCTAAAATCTATGCAAAATATATTTTGTGAGATGATCACACAAAATGTGAGGTCTGCAGGCAGAAGAAAATAGGGTAACTTAAAAGCATTCACTATAGACTACCTAGAGTTTAAGTAAAACTATTACAGTGCGTTTTATTTGTTGCACCATGAGGTTCTAGTCTCCAACATCTGCTACAGTGTTAAAAAACAGGATTTCTAACAAATGGTCACTGATGACATGGTAACCAGATTAGGAGAACCAGCATTAGGAGAACCACTATCATTCAGATCAGTGCTTTGCTGAGACAAGCTGAAGGCACAGTTCACACTTTTCCCAAAGACCTTGCTTTAAATTGTCCTGCAAACTCCAAGGGTTCATCTTTGAAAGATTATTCTTGCCAGAATAAGAGATGAAGAAATCATTATTTATTGTAATTATACTACAAGAAGTCTGATAGCAACTTCAGAGCTTAAATAGATTTATGGTATTTCTTGCTATCAGACAGAACTTTAGAATAATCCATCCATAGCCATGTTATTCTATTTCATTAGTCATCTATTTTAATATGAAAAAATCAGTGATTGATGAAATGATCATCAACCACAAAGACAATTAAGAGATTTAAATATTCTCAGAAAATCTGACAATAAAACTACGTTACATTACTGCTAATATTTTCCAGATCTAAAAAGTATGTTCATTTTACACTGTCTTCAAATATTCTGTGAACTTTCATTACTTTGAGTATGAAATATTATTTAAAATAATTTACTTTTTATACACTAAAAACCTGCATTCCATTAGTTTAAAAAGCTAATAATTGTTTCTTCATTCTCCTATTTTAAATTACTTTAAACTGCCAACTATTTTTAATGCCGATAAAAGATGTGAAAAAAGCAAAAACTTGGCATATCACTTTTAAATGAAGATGCACAACTCCTCCTCAATAGAATCACTCTGATGACTTCCAATACCCTTTCATACACTCTGTAACTCAGATTTTTTGCTAGAGGTTCAAAGCCTAAAATTTGCTTTTAATGGGCATCTGTAAATGTTTGTCTGCATGGGTATTGATGCTTGCAAAGAACAGAAAGGTTAAAGCCTCTCCTCTTCTTTCAGAATAAGATAAAATGGGAAAAATAAGTTAATTTTCCATTTACTCTTATTTTTCTGTTTTTCCTTTTCTATACTTCTCTTTTGGCAGCATGTCTTTGTTTGCTGTAAAAATGCTAGAAAAATAGAATGCACTTCTTTTTATTTATTTACCAAAAAAACCCACATACCTAAGCAGACTCATTGAAAAATCCATATGTCAAACTCATGATTTTAAAAATAAGCAGAAATGAGCTTTTGAAAAGGCTGGGAGATGATTCTATCTGTCATTTTTTCTATGGATATCTTAGAGAGAATAATAGTGTGTAAATGTGCCCAGGTCAAGTAAAGATGATTTCCAAGTGTGAAAATTATTCCTGTCATTGGCAGCTGTTGTGAGGACAGTGACAAGGCACAGAAACCCTGCTGGGCAGGAGCACTGATAAGAATATCATTGAAGTCTATCTGCAACTTCCAAGATACTTAAAACTCCTCTGGAATCCTTTGTTCCAAGCAAAAGTAAAAATCCAAAATGACATATTTCCAAAACAGGACACTGTGAATTTCCTTACGTGGCAAGAACCTTTTCATCCTCTCCCTCCCCACACCATGTGTTCACAGAAGGCAAGCACAGAGCATTTTCTAGAACTACAGAAGGTCAGTCAAGATCTTTGTATTTTTTATATTAAACACTGTGTGAGCTTTGCCTATTTGCTTGCTTGTTTTGTGAGAAAAGGATTGCTAGGTTTGCAAAAACAGATGAGTCATGAACCAGTCAGAATATTTCCAGTAAATTTTGTCTGAATACACTGAGTTACTGAAACCAAAGCAGTTTTCAGAAATGTAGCAGTTTCAGCAAACTTGTAACGAAACAGCACTTTAGGCAGTGTTAGCTCTGACTGAAACTCAGAGTTTCGATCAGCCTCCTTCACCTTGGATATAACAACACCCCCTTAGCAGTGGAAATCCTCACCTGACATGATTTTCCTTAATTTCATCGGCACCTGCTGCAGAGAACTGAGTGAATAGTCATCTCTCTTCAGTCCTTAGTATCCCCAAAATTGGCAAGAACTCCCTTGGCTACCAGGTTTACAAGATACAAATGATGCCTTCACTCTGGATACATCAAGAATTAGTTTTAAAATTTCTTTTCCATAAACAGTGCTATAAAAGCAGAGTGGGGAGGAGCAGTTTCATCCCGGTGCATGCAGATCCATCCTGGTTAGCAGCCCAAGACTCCTCTTAGATAAGCACTGAGAATACAGCAAGGTCGTATTTCAACGGGCAAATCACCTGATTTCAACAGGCAAATCACCTGCTGTTGTTTCACCGTGAGAAGCTGTGGTGTGCAGTGGCATTAAGTCACCTGTTTAATTAACATGGGTGATTGCTGACATATCTAAGTGCAGTCAGAGCAGAAGAGTTAGACTAACTCTTTTTAGCATGTTGTCAAATGGCTTAAAAATACAAGTTCTCTCAAAAAACGTATAATGGATTCTGCTTCTCCAGTGATGCAGGCAAGCCATGAATTCCACCAAGAAACAAAAGAGGCCTGAAAGCAGCCTTTTCAGTATTTGCAAAGCTTATTTGTTGTCTAAACATTAAAAATCTTATCAGAGACCTCCTCACACAGGAAGTTCAGCTGGTTGTTAAGACTGAATCCTGGATTCAAATCTCTGGGGTTTGTGCTGTTCTTCCACCTAGTAGTTTCTCTTCTATTCCTTCAATCCAACTTTAGTTATGTTTATAGTAACTTCTTTCCTTTAGCGAATACTTTCCGGTATTTCATTATCTTCTCTTTGTCCTTTGCTTACTGACTTATTCCAGATCTGTGCTTGGCACCACGGCTTCCCTTCCTCTTACAACAACCTTGACTTCCCACGTACACGCAACACACACATATGCGGAGATAACTCTCTTTCTCTTCCTGACAGAGAGTGAACATTCACCTCTCTGGGGACAAAACACACTGTGAACCACTTATGTTGTTAAAATTTACTTCATTGGTCCTTCAATTGTTTATTATTGCAATGTGGGGATTTGCTTGTTTAAGATTTGTTCATTCTTTAAGTTTACTCAACAGGCCTCACTTGTTTAACACTGTTAGTTCTTTAAGATGTTGTGTAGGAGTTCCTCAATCTGTTAGTATAGAATGTTTTGACCACAAGATTAGCAACACTCTGAAGAACCTCGGAGCAACATATAGCAACAACGCTAAATAGACGAGCACGTGTCATCCAATCATGAGGCGACAGCTGGACAACCAAGCCAATCACCTAAGGACCACTCTAGAGTACAGAAACTCTGCGAGCTGTTTGGGAGGGGTCTTTTGGCAAGATCCCCTGTTACGGGTGAGCCGGGGACCCCAGCTAGCTGGGGGCAAGGGGGTTGGGCCTTGGACCCCAGCTAGCTGGTAATAAAGGGTATCCTGCTTACCTGAGCCTCTCCGTGTTTCTCCTGCCTGCGGCTTGAAGTTTGGACCTAACAGCAAGACAATATAAGGCTTAGAAACTTGGTGTCTTTTCTGGGTGGGAAGACAGTGGTGTCAAGGCACTGAAAAAAACAGAATTTCACGCTTTATAAATCACTTGTATACGGCTTAGCTTTGCAGCACTTTCCTCACTTTAATCTTTTTTAAAAAGACGTATCAGCTCTAATGTTACTTTTTTTCCCTGTGGAATCGAGCAAACAGGACAAAACAAATGGTGTTGAACACATTATACAGCTGTAGAGATTGAGATAATATTCTAGTCAAAATAAGCCATCAAAGTAAAAATGACAGCATATGACCAAAAAAGCAGGTGGGACTTTCGCTGTTACAATTCTTTCTCAAATATATACATGATGCTTTTTCAGTAGATTTCTTGTTTATGCCTCAACAGTCCCTCAATGACATCCACAGATAGCATTTCCACCTGGAAACAGGGGCTGAGCAGAGAGGCAAACTGTAATGCTGCTTGCTGCACTACATTTGTTTGCTATTGCATTTGCCATCACAGATTAGTTACTGCTACCCTGTAACATTTTCCTAAGTGCAATTCTACTTCAGATCTGTGAAAAAAAGCATAGCAAGTCTATCCTGGCTTTTTTATCCGTGCCATAGTACAAGCCTTGGAGCAAATGGTGTACCATGGCTTTGTCTACTCTAGGTATCAGATAGGCTGTATGAGGCACAACATCATCTCTGCCAAGCCTCTTGGCTTTCTCTGCACTTACCCTACAGGCCTCTTTAGCCCACATATGTCATGCCTGGGTCTTTTCTGCCCCTTGCATATAGTTGACCACACTCCTGGCCACATCCTATGCACACTGTTTGCTGCTGCTCAGCATTTAGGATAAATACATACTTCTTGCAATCACAGTTTTTCAGCTCACAGTTCTTTTGACACTCCTAACAGCATCAGGAGATAGACACAAGGATAAGGCCTCCTACCAGGATGAATCTGGAAAAGTTATTAACTGGTGGATGAACCTCACTGGTGGATGCTGAAGTGAGAAGTGAATGCTCCTAAACTGGCCACTCAGAGCACATCTTTGCCCAAGGTGGTTGGTATCCCTGCAAGGATGAAGCACACTGCCTTCTGCATGATGCCTGGGGTGAGCTGCTCCATGCGGGCAGCATCTGCACTAGGCCTGGTCTAGCAGGTCATTTGCAAGACCCCTCCATGCACATAGTTTACAGTGAGCGCTAAAACAGCTCTATGTGCAACACAGGGGTCTAGACAGCCAGCAGCTCAACCTCCTTACTTCTGCCCACAAGTTCTCCCTTGCCAGAAGCCTCATTGCACCCCACAAGACAAAAAAAAAAAAAAAAAAAAAAAACAAAAACTACAAATCTCTTAAACACCAAAAAAAAAAAAACACCCACCCCCCCCCCGAGACACA
>VWPW01014657.1:389109-403610 GCA_013389825.1 Crypturellus undulatus
CCGGCCGGGCGCAGCCGCCGCCGGCGCTGCCCGCGTCCCTGCCCCGCCGAGCCGCTGGGAAACGCGCGGCCGGGGAACGCCGGCTGCTCGCGGAGGCTCCCTGCAGCGCGGGGACTGTCCGGACGCGCGGAGTTCTGCTTCCTGACGTCAAGGCTGCGCTGCAGGCTCGGACGCTGGTAAACTGAGCGGCGCAGTTGTCTCCAGCTAGGACTCTGGCGGGGGAAGCAATCTCTCTGGGGCAGTTTGAGGCATTATTTTATCAGCTTCTTAGCCAGTCTTTTTGCTAGAAATTAACAAGCCCAGCAGCAGTCATCAGCATGAGATATGTGTCTATGCTGCCATGGCTACTCCACACCACTGTCTAATATATTACCTTTGTCAGTGATAGGGGATGTATGCTAATGTTGTCAGATGTGCCCATCTAAGGCCTGGGCAAGATGAGAGGGACAAATATTCATGGCAGTGGAGGGTACAGTTAGGAAGTGGGTTGAGGAAATATAAGGCAGTTCATAACTACATTAAATATGGTAATTTTGTCATAGTGACTACAGCTACATTCTGGACCCTAGGCTAACCTAGTTTCTCTTCAGTACCAGTAGAGCCACCCTAGTAGTGAGAAACCACCTTGAAACAGTTTCGCAAGTACAAGGTGATGGTCATAATAGTCTCCTGTGGGAGGGCAAGGTAGGAATCATTAAAGTTTTGTAGACAGCCGTATAGTGCTATCATTTGAAGTAGTGCAGCTTCTATGGGCTTCCAAGGCTATACTCATTGAAGATGGATAAGGTGAGGTATTTAACTGATATGCATACATAGGACAAAGAAACAAAACAACAACAACAAACTTAAACAGGTGTAGTTCTTTTTATCCATTTTTGTTCCACTTCTTTGAAACCCATGTTTTCCATCATCATCAAACTAGCCACAACCGGTATTAATCTCAGCAAAATGTTCCAAATCTGTCACTGTCCAATGGAGAGTTGCTGAGACTCCGGTTTGGTTCACCAGTATCAGGAGGATTTCTGACTGAATTAGGGACAGGTAGTAAGTTTTGGTGTCTTTATTGCTCTAAAGTACATGCTGAGTAAGCTAACTGTTGGTGTAATGCCTTGGCTCTTTGCATTGAAATCAATAGATGGAAACCACATGGACACAGTGAGATTGTAACCAGCTGCTGTTGATAATGCACAGAAAGACAGCAAGCCTCATGTGCTTTCTGACTATGTGCTACTGTCTGGGGCTTTTGCTGGACAATACCCAGACTGGGCATGACTTAAAAAGGCATCAGGTCCTGAAAACTGTTGTACCTATTTTTTGTGTGCTACAAGTGGTCCTTTGGACATTGCTTAGTGCCAGAATGAACTTTGTGTCCAGTATCCAAAAGTGCTGAAAAAGTGTCCAGAAGCCTGCATCTAGGCTCCAGCACACAAAGATATTAAGCTTATTAAGTTGCTTATCATCTGAAAAGGTGGTTGCATAAAAGCAGAAGAATTTATTTTTTCCCAGTCTGTAAGAAAAGACTTGAAACAATTTTGCTGAAATCTTTTTCACTTCAGCTCAGGGCTGAGACCTGGCATGGAACTAACTCAGCCAGCTGCAGTTATAAAGTGCTGATATCCAGGATCTCAGTGTGGGCTGCACTGAGTGACCTTAGGTGTTGAGCACATGGAGTAGGACCAGGAGCTGGCAACCTCTGGGACCCTTCTCCCCTTCCTGTCTCCTCTTCTTACTCTCTATTTAGAGAGCAGTCTCCTGCTTTTGAACATCACCGCACTGAACATTAGTTTACTTCTGGCTGTTTCCCAGGAGTGGACACCAACATCATTTGTCCTCTAAGCCCTTTGTCAGGGCTGGGGGCATAACAAAGATGTAGACACACCTCTGTTTTGGAGCATACAACTGCTTCAAGATACAGTTCCCGAACAGTCACTGTGAAACCTCCTCACATGGGCATAGCTGTGGCAGTTGCGGTGCTTGATCTATGCACAGCAACTCAGGAGATGCTCCTTGATGTATCCCCCCACTTTACTAGCTAACATAAACAGGAATGCCTCCCTGGGGTGAAACAGATATTGAGATTGAAGATAAAAACACAGGAGAGCCCCTCAAGAATAACCAAACGACTGAATGAAAGCAGCTAAATGCAGGATTTCCTTACCGACACTGCACTCTGCTGGCTATCAGCACTGCAGGCATCATTTCTCTGAGGCACAAGGGTTTCATGGGATCCAGCACAAGACCTGGGAGTTTTGTTGCTGATCTCTTCCCCAAGAGACTTGTGACTGTGCACATGTGTGAACACACATAGAGCTGATCTCACAAGTTACGCAGGATACTCATTCTCTCCGGGGTCCCTGCCAAGGGATCAGCAGATGAAACTTCTGTGCCATGTGATATCATCCACAGAGCTTCACAGAGCAAACACCATGCAAGTGAGAGGGTGCATGTGCACAGATGCACTCACTCCCTGAAGAGCAGTGCAGGAAGCCAGAGTCCAGCTCTGTTTGTGGCTCAGACCCTGCCTGGGCCCTCAGCAAAATCCTTTGTCTCCCAGCAGCACGATCAGCTGGAGCCTGAACACGCACAAGAATTATGAGCGCTACTGAAAAAACAGACGCTCTCTCCCGGAAAAGCAGGCAATTTTAGGCAGTTTTTCTAGCACCATCAGAATGAGGCACTTGTTCACTTGGGCACTGCACTATGTCCAGGGGACTGCTTGTAGCCCAGAGGAGTTAAGTGCTATTTGCTTTGAGGAGCTGGGGCCTCTTCAAGTCATGCCAACTTTCAATGTTTGTCAGAAAAAGACCCAAACATTACCACACACCCAGAGCAAGCCTCCCAAAGTAGCTATTCAGAACCTTCCTCTTTCCATGTGGTTTCCAGGTGTTGATCTCAGCTCTGCAGCTGAGCTCAGTTTTCGCACAGAGGATGCTGAAACGAGTTTATAGACATAGGACTTTTTCTGGGATCCCCAGCTGGTGGCATAACAGCTGCAATAAAAGTCTTGCGGTCTTACCAGTCTTGCAATAAAAGTTACTTTGGTGAAATGTAGAATAAAAAAAGAGCAAAACAAAACAAAAGAAAAATGTCTCTGCCGAGGCCTGCTAGGAAGAAAAGGAAGAGAGGTCTGGGCATGAATACTCTCCCCAGGCAGCCTCTCTAGTGAAGTAAATGTTTCCTCCACAATCCTTTGAGAAGGGACAATTTCCTTTCCCCTCCCTTTTCATCTCTCCTGCCAACTCGGGCTTCCAAAACAGTGTTTGGCCATGAGGGTAACTTGGAACATCTGCAGGACTGTTGTACACTTCTGCACGCAGCTCCTCCCTGGCAGATGAACCTGCCAAGACTTTCTCTGTCTGTCCCATCACATCACCCACAGCACAAGGAAGGGGAAGCAGGAGGTTAAAGAGAGCAGGTCTCTGCCAGCAGGGATGACTGCAGAACTTGGCAGGAGACAACCTGGTTTCAAGTGAAACCTTTTTAAGTCGTTGGGGACTAAAGATGCCAAAAGGTGGAAAAAAGTCTAGAAGAAATGGATTTAACCTTTGCAACAGATAGTGCAGACTGAGCAGGGGAAAGGACATCCTGAGCAACAGAGATTCTGTGACTTACAGGACAATCTAGCACATGTAGTGGTGGACAACAACAATCAACGCGAAATGGGGCTGGAACAATTTCAGCTTGAGAAAAACAGCATCAGCTAATATTTCTCCTTCCACAGCCTTTGTGGTTCTATGAGGTACTACTTAAGAATACTGTCGACTGGAGCATTTGGTCTGGAGGAAAGAAATACTGCTGAGAACTGCCCCCAAAATGACCTTAAGTTAGAGAAGTGCTAACGAGTGGTAACTTCACTGATCTGTGGCAGAAATGGACATATATCACGGGACATCAAACCAGCCATGCAGCAGAAAAGATCGTGAGACAGACCCAGGCAGACAGGGACAGCTGGCTCAGAAAATATGCCTGCAGATTGATTTACTAAATTGAAAGGCTCAGGTTTGTAGAATTTGAAGCAAAGCATGTTTTGAAACATGCTTTGCTAAACTCTGTTAAAAAAAAAAAAAAAGTTTGTTTGCTCAGGCCCCAATCCTACAGACATATACAAAATTATAATATTATTAAAGACAGTGTTTCCATCAAAGAAGTGCAACATGAAGGCTTTTTTTTCCACTTTTACTCTGTGAAAGATTAAGATGGATCACTGCAAATCACAGTCTGGAAAGAAAGACTATATTAAAACCTTTTTTAAGAATAGAATTTTCTTTTCCCAGAAGTCCATGTTACATTATAATGTGATTTACAGGCATGGGTTATGTTCATAAATTCTAATCAAGTAAAAATGCAGTGCACGCAATCCATTAATTCTTTTTACAGTAATTTAAGATTATAATTTTATATAGTTTGCATTATTTATTTTAAAATTAATCTATTTGAAGAGAATAATTCAACAGTAAGTAATTTTTTTAGCAATAAAAGCAGATGTGAGAAACATGAAAATATTACAGGGGACCACTTTCCCCCCTTGTAACATTTTAAAAGAACAAAAATATTCAAGTTGGGATTTGTTTTCTTGAATCTTTTCAAAAATGATCCATGGTAGTCTTCCAGGCTAAGGCACATCTCCTGTAAAGATACGAGAAAACATCCCCATTCAGTAATGAGGGATCCTTAAAACTGATAGACTAAGTTCCATAAAAGAAGCTGAAGCATTTACAGATATCAGGAACCATGTCCCAATATCTTTTTTATTTATTTATATCTAGATAAAGTTAGCTAGAAGAGAATGATTTATGCCAAGTCATGACAGGAGTCTCTATCATGGGGACCAATACAGTATAAAGTCTTGGTCCAGCTGAAATGAAGGACAATCTCCTACTGACTTCAATGTCCAAACCAGATTTTCACTTCAAGACTTCACTTACAGTCTTGTGTGACATAAACATAAATTATTCACCAATTTACAGAGCAGTGATTATCTTAATTTCAGGCACATAAAATTTGCTGCTGGAAGCTTTGAGCAATCAGTGATAAATGAAAAAGAAAAAAAAACAAGCATAGTATGCTGAAGTATTACCAAACACAGTAGGAGCTTAGAAGAATATTTGTAGAAAGTAATCATGAGTCTGTTTATTTACATGTTACTATTTGACTATAAACATCTAGTTTAACTTATTCAAATCTGCTGTGGCTCAAACCACTGAGTACATTATTTGTTATTGGCATTTCATTATTTCTGCTTTTCAGATATCTAAAGGGATAGATGAATACACAACACTTTCCAAGAGAGCTTTTCTATACAAGCAGCAGCTGCACTGGTTCTCATCCCTGCTCCAGCTCAGGATGAGGAAAGGCAGGTATGCCTCTGAAGCCAGATGTATGAATGGACAGGAAAAAAATCTGGGCATCCCTTTTTCAAGTGTGAGATGTGGGGCAGCTATGCATCTCCTCTGAGGTCCTTTGTGAAGTCTCATTTTCAGATTTGGACCTAGCCTATCAGGTTAGTATTGATTTCCTCTGCAGTGAGGAGAAGAGGTAGCAAAAGACAGTTTTGATAAGGTGGCACTTCTCCCCACAGGTTTAGCTGGAAGGAAACAATGTTTTCACACTGGGGCACAGCTGTACTTTTATGAGTTTGCCTCTCTGGGAAGGCTGGCTGGCAAATAATAAGGTCTGTGTGGCAGCACAGGTACATTTTGCCAATCAAGTCTGACACCTTTCTAGTAGCTCATCAAGAAACTGGGTTTTGAAGAAAAACTGAGGCTGGATTTGCATGTGGCTTGAATCCCTCAGCAGTGCTGTGGGATAAGGAGTGTGAGGACTTGATAAACACAGTAATTCCCAGTGGCACATAACAACTTGGACAGTTTGGTTTTTTGCCTCTTTCTGGTTGAGATGCCCAACGAAGTCTGTCAGGAGAGGACAGACTAATATGAGTAGAGGGAGAAAAAAAAAAGTTTGATTCATCAAAGTGCCATAATAGTCAATTTTCAATATAGGCTAAATAAGGAAATCTCAGTTCTGAAAACATAATCAAAGCACTTTCCAAAGTTATTAGGGTGCTTTCAATGTCCTCATTCTTCTAGCATGAGAGATGGTACAGCACTGCTTATCAACTGACAGAGGTTTACAAGGACTGTGTGGAAGGAAGTAGAATTTCACTGCAGTTCATTAAATTAATAACCTCTCTCAATTTTTGTAGTCTGAAATGGGCAATGTCAGCATTTGGAAAACATGCTTTAAGGCTCAACTGTTGCTTGCTTCATCCCTTACCATGGCTAGGGCACAGTCCTTGTACATCGTTAGGAAATAATCTCTTTTTTTGGATAAAAAATTTATCTTCATTTACCTGATGACTTACCTTCTTGTTCCTCACTTGCAAAATCTTCCGTTTCTGCTTGATCTGATTCCTCTGACTGGAGAGAGATGCGAGGCACAATTTGTTCTTCAACAACAGGCTGATCAGTCACCTCTTTCGGTTCAGCTGGTTGGCTGGCATCTTCTGTCAGACCAGCCAGCTCTGGAACTGCAGCTGTTGTCATGGGCTCTTCAGGGCAAACCTCTGACTGCTCAGACTGTTGTTTATGACTAAAGGCATCTAAACGTTTTCCAACCACTGTACAAATCAAAGCTGGAAACAGAGAAAACAATAATTAAAAAACATGAAGAAAAAGTTGTAATTTGAAATGATTTTATGTATTATTGATCAATTAATTTTCAGACAAATAAAATGAAATAACACTAAAACTGAAAAAATAATGAAGGAGCAGTTTCAGCCACATGAGCTGTTTGACCTGAAAGGATTGATTTAAAAAGTTTTGCGTGGATTGTTTGGTCACTGCTCAAGCAGGTCACCCTGCCAGAAAAAAGGACTAGCCAGGCTGCACATGGCAGGACATTTTTGGCAGTGGGAAATACTGGAACTACGGGCATGGCCAAAAGATTCTGTCATTCTGAAAAACAACTGCAAAGCAGCTGTTCTTTATTTTTGCTGTTTATCCTTTGTAACTTCCCACTGCCCCTCAAAGGTTACAACTCTTTCAAATCAGTTAATTCAACTATCACTTTGAAATACTTCAGTTAAACATTACATATGACACAAAGGCCAAGAATGAAT
The DNA here is from genome assembly GCA_013389825.1 of Crypturellus undulatus. Classification (NCBI taxonomy): domain Eukaryota; kingdom Metazoa; phylum Chordata; class Aves; order Tinamiformes; family Tinamidae; genus Crypturellus; species Crypturellus undulatus. The sequence goes on from VWPW01014657.1 coordinate 396,227, forward strand.
GAAGAAAGGCAGAAGTGTTGAAGTAAAGCTTCATTGGTAATTCACAGGTCGAGTTTTGAATATAAAAGGAGAAATGGTCATCTGTGGGAAGAAAACAAAACCTCTTCAGACTGTGAAACTTTCACCTGCAGTTCACAGCTCTTAGGGACAGTGAAGCTTAAGTAGTTTCTACATTCAAACAGGTTAAAAGTGGATCTTTCAAGACTTTCTCTAGGCTTCTGTATAGGGGGAAAGCAGTCACAAACAACCTATCATAAGTAGCATCTACCTCCATAAATCCATTGGCAAGTGAAAAGTGCAATACCTTTTACAGAGATGGTGTTTACTCAACACTGGAGGATTGGGTATAAGCAAAGAAATATGAAGGATGAATTGCAGAACAGGGGCAATCTAATGTTACTTGTTTGCACTTGAAGTTCATATTAAAATGACACATGCTGCATTAGCTCACAGTGATCTTGTAAATACGATATTTGTTTTGACTAGAGAAAAACAATTAGGAATATCAAGCAGCTCAAGATTACATTCCAGGATTCTGCAACTTACAGTCAAGCACTGTCCTCCCCAGAACTTTCTTCTCCAATGCTCCTTCCACTTTTGTCATCAGCCATGGAAGGAATTCTGTTTCAATATCTTAAAAAAAAAAAAAAAAAAAAAAAAAAAAAAGGATGAAGGAGAGAATCTTTGCAGCTGTTTTTTGTTTTCTGCAATCAATTAAAGGATGAACATCCTTGTTAGAAGATGCTTGCTTTTTAAGAGCCATATTAAATCTCTCAGAAGATATCAGGTGTCTTAACTCCTCCCTCTTCTGATCAGCTTCCTCATTTCCTCATCTTTATGGATCTGGGCCAAAGTACTCAACTTCAGTACTTTTCAAAGGGGGTTGCCACCCTCAGAAGGCAGACACAAATGAAAAGCACAGTCATATTCTAGTTAGGTGAAAATAACTATTCTGAGCAATACAGAAGAATAACACTTCTTGCTTTTCTTTCATCGACATCTGGCCTCTGGTCTGTCAAAATTGTTCAGTCCATCTGCCTAAAGAGTTCTTAGTTATGTTTTCCTCAAATCATTCTCCTTGTATACAGTGATCCCCAATTCTGCTCCATTTTCAAGATATGCTCAGTTTCCACATTTGGCTTCCTGACTCACGTTGGAGGGAGCAGCTACTCTTTGTGGTAGGGGCGCTGGGAAGTAGTGTGCAGATCCGTATTAAGCACAGGCATTTATAAACTTGCCAGTCAAATGTTTGATGACAGCACAAGGTAGTCAATGAGAAAAGGTGTGGATTCTAAAAGCTTGGAAATTGTTTAGGTAAAAACTCAGAAATTATTTTCAGTGCCAAGCTGTAATTCTGACAAATTTCTCCTTTTCTGTGATAGTTACTAATGAAGCTTCAGACTGACAGACAGACAAGTGACTTCTTTGCTTGTCTTATCATAACACATTTGTTATGGGACCAACATTCTGGAGAGCGGTTCTGCAGAGAAAGACCTGGACATCATGGTGGACGACAGATTGACCATGAGGCAGCAGTGTGTCCTCGTGGCCAAGAATGCCAATGGCATCCTGGGGTGTACTAAGAGGAGCGTCTCCAGTAGGACTCGGGAGGTGATCCTGCCCCTCTACTCAGCCCTGGTGAGGCCACATCTGGAGTACTGTGTCCAGTTCTGGGCCCTACAGGACAAGAGGGATGTGGAGCTGCTGAAGAGAGTCCTGGAACATCTGGCCTATGAGGAGAGGTTGAGGGAGCTGGGCCTGTTCAGCCTGGAGAAGAGAAGGCTGAGAGGGGATCTAATCAGTGTATATAAGTACCTCAGGGAGGGAGTGAAGAGGATGGCCTCTTTTCAGTGGTGGCCATCGACAGAACCAGAGGAAATGGCCACAAACTGAAGCATCAAAAGTTCCACAGGAACTTAAGGAAAAATTTTGACAGAGACAGTGACAGAGCCCTGGAACAGGCTGCCCAGAGAGGTTGTGGAGTCTCCTTCTCTGGAGATCTTCAAAACCCGCTTGGATGCAGCCCTGTGCCACGTGCTCTAGGTGACCCTGCGTGTGCAGGGGGTTGGACTGGATGACCTCTGGAGGTCCCTTCCAACCTTAAGCATTCTGTGACTCTATGATTTACTACCATTTGGATCTCTTTTTATGTGTTCTACTAATCCTAATCATACATATATCTCACACCAATTCAAAAGCAGTTTGAATTCAAATTTCTCATTACAAGTGAAACTGTAATGATCTTGCTTACTCTTACACATGGCCAATGTTTGTTCTTAAAAACAATCTGAGTTTGAAAACTTTATGTTCAGCTTTAAGTGTAAATGACTAAATAAATGAAGTCTATTACATTATATTAAGCCATAGGATTGTAAGCTGTGCTTTATGGTTGTTTTGCCTGTTCAATTACTCAGTTCATATTGAAAAAAAAATACAAACCTCTTTCTATAGGGTCATAGAAATATCCACTCTCACGAAGATTGTTGAAGACTGATGGAATGAGATCAGCCAAGTAACGCTGAGCAAATGCCCGAGCTGCAATTTTCTCTGTAGTTTCTTTCTGTTTTTTCAGCATTTCCATCCGCTGGCGTTTACGACGTTCCTGACAAGAGAATGTTGTACACAAAAGTTTAAGGTCCTTGGTTGTCACTTCTTTGAACTAGATTTTGAAAAACGATCACAGGATAAAACCCATAAAGCAAAGATATAATCAACAAGGGAATAAATACAGGTATCACCTGTATTTATGGCTCGTCTCCAGTATCTGTGGCCTCTATTTTGGCAAAAATTCATCATATGGAAGATTTGAAAGCAGACTTGTATTCAATCTATGGAGTGCCAAAATTTACAGGGCTTAGAGAGAAACATACCCCTTTGGTATTGTTTTTTCTGGTTTTGATAAGCCTGTGAAATAATGGTTTTGTAGATGGCCAAACAAAACCCTTCTCTGCTGTCTTACCATACACTGATCTCATGACACAATGCTTTGTTATTGCAGATAGAGTTGATGGTTAAGCTTTTCGAGTGAGCTGAGGTTGGTTCAGGATTTCCTGAACTTTTCACTGTTCCAATTTTTAATCTTTTCTTAAACGGAATGGGATAAAACTGAGTGAGGTGCCAGAAATATTAAAAAATACAATACTAATGAACAGCAAATAATAAAAACTTGTCCTTTTTCTTAATGATTTACTGGGATCTACTAAGATAGATCCCTTAATACCTAGAAATCTTGAAAGGCGTATTCAGTACTGCATGTATTCAGTTCTCTAAGCTAATGCTTGAATGACAGCAGCACTGAGTACAGAGAAAGGTGCTCCAGGGCTTGGCCTCTTGCCCTGGGGACCCTGGAAAACACCTGCTCCAAGCCAGCACACCAGCATCGCACAGTTGCATCAGAGCTAACTGCAATGGGCAGCCAGACGGCACCTGACTGCTTGGAGGCAGTGCAAGTACCTCGCAGTACCCTCTGGCACAAAGCTGACATTTCACAGCTTAGTTTTCAGTGACAGAAACCATTTTCTCTCTTACCACAAGCTTTCACACAGGCTCATTCTGCTGCTTGTCATTCCTACCTTCTCCTCGCTGTAACGCCTCTCCTGCTCTTCCAAACGCTGCACCTCAGCCAGCTCTGCATTACGCAGCTCCCCATATGCACGCTGATGCGCTCGCAGGTTGGCCAGCTCTTCTTCCTCCATGACTTCCAGTAAGGATTGCTCAATGGTCTTCCCTATCAACACTTCTAGCATTGGCTTCACTTCAATGTCAAAGTCAAACAACTGAGCACAGTGGTCAGGAAAAGAGAGACAAAGGGCCTCTGGTCACAATCCCTCATAACAGCACAGCAGGACAGGAGGAGCCACAAGGCACCTATGCTCCAGGCAGTGCTGAGCTGAGCAGGTGGGGACCCCTGACCAGCCCTGTCAGGAAGCACAAGCACAGGCCAAGGCTGCTGAGCAGGTGGGGACCCCTGACCAGCCCTGTCAGGAAGCACAAGCACAGGCCAAGGCTATGTGCCAAGTAGGCCTGCAGGAAATCGAGGCAGTCACTCAGACCCCACAACACCCGCCCCCGCCTCGCAGCTTCTGCAGAGGCTGCCTGGGAGAGCCAGAGCACTCCCAGGTACCCTATTTCTGCTCACCTCCCTCTCCCCAACCCCTCTGAGCCTGAATGCTCTTTCTCTGGCAAGAAACATTTCTCAATATAATGATTCTTAGCTGAAAGCAGCAGAACAGTAAACGCCTACCTTCATTTTGCAGTTAATTTGCAGCCGACTATGGAGACAGATTAAAAACAAACAAACAAATCACCACCAACAAAAATGATCCTGTCAGTAGAAGTTTCTGTACTTGCCACCCCAACTTTGCTGAAGAAACTTGTTTCATAGGGAAAACATTTACATCTTTAAACAGTGCTTCTGAACCAAACTTTGCATCATACCTCTCCTTCTTCTATTTGCGTGTCCACATCTCTTCCTGTTTTGGCTGGTATGAAAAGTGGAGTGGGTGGTCTATCCAGAAAGGCATCTGTCTGACATTCCACATCAACTTCTACTATTCGGTCGCTAATCTCTTCCAAATATAGCTCTGGAAAGCAAAATCATGAGAAATGATTCTCATCATTTGACTTCTATTTAGTTAAACTCATAACTATTCTTGATGACTGCAGAGGGTGAATTATATTCAGAGAGTGTACAGTAAAAAGACTTCTACAAATAAAAAAAAAAAACAATTTAAAATATATATCAGTTTTCCTCATAGGCCCTCTGATATCATTTTCTACTTAGTGTCTGCTGTACCTCTTAGAAATGGCCTCTGAAAGAACATTTCACTCATGTTTCAAAAGTCTGAATCTAGATCATTACTATCCACCTTGCAGAATAAACAGCTTGGGGGTAAAGTCAACTGGGATAAGGAAAGTGCAAAAAGGAACATTGTTTATATTTCTATTAACCTGCTTTCCATTGTATGTGGCAAAAAAGTAGTCTTGAGATAACTGCACATCTACAGTGGTATGTGCTTGATTTGAATAATACATATCTGTCTCCTATTATAGGGACAGAAAGCCTGTCTCAGCAAATGACGGTTGTGGAGTATATACATTCACCAGCAGAGAGAAGAGACCAGAACCAGGGAAAACAGTTAGAGGACAGAACTTCCACGCTAGATGACCTCTTTCTGTGTCCAATGGCATTTCAGTGGTGAAGGTAGGAAGTGATGTAGAAGTTGTGCCACAGACATTTTCCCAGTGTGTAAGTCAGCCCAGTCTGAAATGATTTTCAGAAGGGTGCAGTACAACTTTACAATCACCTCAGGATTACCTTACTGCCAAATTTCATCCTTTTGCTGTAAATATAGGGAAGCTAGCTCCTTTTTCTAGATTAGACTTTATTTTTGGTAAGTTTTAATAGTAGTCTTATTCTTAAATATGATTGCATCCTTACACAAAAATAATAATTAAACAAAATTAAAAGTCCTCTCTACAATATTAATTTGAGGCATATATCAAATATCTCTAATGATACTCATTAAAAAAAAGTAAATGAAGAAGTCTTGGCATATGTTCAAGAATGCACACTTTAAATTGAACAATCTCAATCTAGTAAATTTAATTGATGTTAAATACAACTAACTATAAGAGGTTTAAGCAAAAGAATAAGAGAACCCTAACTCTGGGTGATGTTATCAACTGCATCATGAATTTAATACATCAATATGAATCAGCATGTTTTTATTTTCTAATTAAATTTAAATCTCTTCAGCCTTTACCTGTCTGCACATGAACATGCTCTCTGCCTTCCACAGGCTCAGGTGTTCTTGGCTGCATCTGCTCTTTTGCTCTTTTTCTGGACAGTGCTCTTCTCCGTGCTTCTCTCTGTCTCTGAATTTCAAGAGGATCTGGCTGGGTAATTCAGGCAGGGAGTATGGAGTGGAAAAAGGAAAAAAAGTCACTATAAGCTTCATGTACAGAAATGTTACTAATTAATCTCTACAGGTAAATGAAGACGTTTTCTCTTTAAATTCTATAGATCTATGATTTCAGAATTGCTTTTTAGGGTCCTGAATCTAAATTGTGAGTTATCTTAAGGTCTGTAGGGCATTAAACTATCACCTGCACTGATATGCAGACATGTACACTACCTGCAGACATGTCATAACAGGAGCTCACACTAACAGAAATCAATTGCTATTTGGAAATAGTGTTATATACAGAAGTCTGCTTGTAAGATAAAAGTATATTAACACAGCATGTTCTTGCTCACACACGAGTTGAGAGTTTCTAGTGAAGCTTTTAAATTGTCACTGAAACAGACTTAAGTCTGATTTTTGTACTTTCAACTAAATTGCCTGCAAGACTGAAATTACAGAAGCCTTCTTGTTGATTAAGGATGAAGCAGAAGAAACCCAGCATAACTCTAAAACTGTGGCTGTGGATTGAATGAAAACATCACTTTTGAACCTTTTAAACAGAACAAATGTGAAGTTTACAGTAAAAAAACAGAAGAAACAGTCACAGAACAACCCAATGGTTTCCCAAAAGTTGCTTTTTACAAAACACAGCTATTTTTAATTCTCATATGATCAATTTGCCTGTCAAGAAATGTTCTCAGAAAACAGTTATCACTAAAACATTCTGTATGAGGAACAATGCACCTTTGCTGCTCACAAGCAACTTTTGCATACAGTTGGGCTTATGCTCCCTGCTTCTACAGCAGGGCAACCTCAAATTCACTCAAAAGCTTAATTTCCCCAAGGGCTGCTATCCTCCCTCATGATATCTGTGAATAAATATGGTAGCAAACTACACAGTTGCTTAGTATAATGGCAGTAAAGAAATGGGGGGGGGGGGTGAAATCACTTGAAGAAAAAAATTCCACCAAAACTGCAAAGTTCATCAGGAACGTCATCCTTTTAAACACAAGCAGGAAACCATTGTGATAATTTAACTGGAAAGCCTTGACTGGATGAAGTATTTTTTTATACATATAAGTTTACAGCATCAGTAAGTTTGCATGGGAAAGTTGTAGTACAACCCACACGGAACAGCTCACATACCGCCGGCAGGACCTGGAGCGCGTAGGTGTTGCCGCGCACCACTCTTCGGTCGTACATGAGGTTTGCGTAGCGGACCGGTCCCTTCTCCCTGCAACATCGAGAACCCGCAGCTGCGGCTTCAGAGGCGCCGCCTCTGTTCAGGCAGAGGCCACCAGAGGGGCCCACGGGCGCGCAGGGAAGGGCGGCGGGGGCCGCCGGTGCCGGCACTCACCGCTCATCGGGCTCCGGCGCCGCGCGGTACTTGGCCCGGGCCGGCAGGGCGCGGGGCTGGCTGCAGTAGCTGTAGGGGGCCGCGTGGGCGCCGCGGGCGGGCATCATGGCGCGGGCTCCGC